>JAMAKT010000084.1:0-154957 GCA_023628415.1 Hypoxylon sp. PDH2405 | reverse complement strand
TTTAATATTAAATTCTTTTTTCTTAAGATATAAATTATATTTAAATTAAATTATAATAAATATAATGAAGCCGTTATTAATCTATTATTTATCTTATTTATATTAATTATTTTTAAAATTATTTACTTTATTATACCTTTAATAATATTATAATTAATTAATATAATAATTAGTTTAATATATAATTATAATTAAATCTTATATTAATAATAAGTTTAAATTAAATATATTATCTTTAATTTAATAATTATATAACCTAATTTACTTTTAATAAAAATCTTTAATAAAAATAAAATAAGATAAATTTTATTTATAAAAATATTTTTTTATTTTATTCTTTATTTAAATGAAATATTATAACTTTATATTTTTGCTATTTTAAGGTATTAATCTTTAAAAATATAATATTATTATAATCTTAATAAGTAAGTTTTAAGGGATTTATTAATTCTTTTTAAAGTATTTTAAATAATTTTTTTTAAAATCTAATAGTTTAAAATTATTTCTTCTAATATATTTACGTTTAATTATAGCTTTTAATGAAATTTTCATCTTCTTTTTTTTAATTACAAATATTATAATCTTACATTCTTATAATGGTAATATTTTTTATTAAAATTATAAAATATGTTTATATAAAAAGGTAATTATACTAATATATATTTTAAAATTAATTAATATTATTAATATTTTAATTTTTTATAAGGCTTTAATATATTTAAATATAATAAATATACTTTAATTATTAATATTAAATTTAAATAATTAAATTATATTAAAATTAATAAATAACTTTTTTAGATTTAAAGTTAATTTAATTTTATTAAATAATTTAAATATTTTATTAAGGTGTTTAATATATTTTTTTACTATATCGCTATAAATAATAATATTGTTAATATATACTTTAACAAAGTATTTAAATAATTTTAATTATTAATCCATAAATTATTAACCAAAAAAAGGTAAATTCTTAAAGCTTATTAAAATTATCTTTAAAACCTTTAATCCTTTAAATAAAATAACCATTATTTTATTATAATACCTCTTAATAATTAATAATTAATAAAAGTATTAGGATATGTTAATAATGTTAAAAAATTTCTTATTATTTAATTATAAAATAATATTTTCCTATTTTAGAAAAGGATAGTTATTAACTAAAGCAAACTTATTAAAGTTTTTAAGGTTAATTATTATTTTATTTTTTCACTTACCATTAATCATTTATTAAATGATAAAATAAGGATATTTAAATAAAATAAATTTCTTTATTTAATTTATTTTTCCTTAATTATAGAAATTATTAAAAATTTGGTTTAAAAGCTTTTTATTTTAAATCTTAAGTGAATATACTTAACTTATTTTATAATACTTTTACTAATTGTTAATAAGTTTAATAATTATTTTCTTATTTTCTAATAATTTAATAATATCTTTATCCTTTTATATTTTATATTTCTTTAATATTTTAATTAACTTTTTAATAAAAGTTAAATTAATATTATAATAATATACTTTATGTTTGAATAGTATTTTAAATACTTCTTTAAGTTTTAATACTTTTAATAATGGAATAAACTTTTTATTAAAGCCTTTCTTTTATTAAAAAAATCTTTATATATCCTTTAGCATTTTCTTATTTAAATATAATATTTCTTTAATAACATTATTTATTAAGAATTCCACCAAAAATATATTTACTTAGAATATATTATTATTATTTAAGCTTATAATAACCTAAGCTATATTAACCTTCTTTTAAATTATTAAATAAAAGCTTTAATCTTTAATTTTTTAATAAATTCTATTCATATTTTATAAAGAATAATAATATCTTTATTAAAATTATTTATAAATATAATTTTTTTAAGGCTAATTATATTATAGATATTATATAATATTTTTAAATAATTTACCTTAAAAATAAAATCTTTTTTAATAAGTAAGTTAATATATTATATTTAAATTAGTAATATTAAATATATTGGGATAATTATACAATTAGCTATTAAAACTTTTTTTACAAACTATTCCCTTAATCCTTATAAAATTAATATATATTTATATACTTAAATAAAATATTATTATTATTAAAGTTTTAAAATAATTTAAGATTACCTTATATAATTAATAGAATTTATTACTTAATAATAAATTTAATTTTAAATTATCATTATAAATTTATACCTTTATTTTAATATAAATTATAACTTTTAATATATTTTAAATTATTAAAATATTTAAATAAAATTTAGCTTTTTTATATATAATAATTTTACCTAATATTCCACTAATTATTATTAGCTTTTTAACTTTAATAATATTAAATTTTTTAATAAACTTAATAAATCATTTATAATTAACCATTTTATTTAACGCTTTAAAATTAATATAAATAATTAATTTAATACTTTTAATATTAATAATATTAATTTAAAAATAAAAATATCTTTTTAATTAATACTTTCACAAATTATTTTTAAATTTAACATTAATAATTTTAATACCTTTTATTATATATACATTATAATTAACTTTCTTAACATTATTATTATTAATTAACTTATTAACCTTAAAAGACTTATTAAATATTTCTTAAGGATTTCCCTCTTAAAATTGGAAAAAATATTTATCCTTAATAATTTCCATTAATAATTTTTTATAAGCTAAATTAATAAATATATTATTATTATCCTAAAATAAAACCTATTTAATTAATTACTTAAGGATTTTTAATATTAATTTAAAAATAAAACTTATTCCTAAAAGCTTAGATTTAATATATTTATTTATATAAATATACTTAAAATAATTTAAATAAGTATTAAATATTTTACCACACTTTTAACAAATAATTTTATCTTTAATAATAAAACTTAATTTATTAACTTTATTAATAAATTTTAATTTATCACATTTAAGCTTAATAAACTTAAAATAAATAAACTTATTCTTTAATTACTTTAATTTTAATTTATACTTATTTGTTAAGAAATATCCCTACTTTACTAATTTATCCTCCTTATTTTCTCTACCTTTATTATCCTATTTAAAATACACTTCATTTTTTAAATAACCATTATTTTTCTTACTACCTTTAACTTAATAATACTAATAACATTAATAAAATAAACGGCCTTACTAACCATAAGATTTATCCTTATTATAATTATAACCTTTACCTTTTTATTTGCCACAATTAAAATAAAATATACTTATATAATAATTATTACTTTAAGGATTAAAATAACCAAAATTATCTTTAAAAATGTATTAATTATTTTAATTATTTTAATCTTTACCACTATCCTTATTTTCACCTCCTTATTAATACTAAATCCAATAATTATTATCCTAATTATTAATAACGTCTTTATTATTATTATCTTCTAAACTATATTAAAGATTTATAATTAATTTCTAATTCTAAAAGGCTAATAAACCTTTAATAATTTAATTATTAATATTCTTTAAAATCTTTAATAAATCTTTATTCCCGGCTATAATAAACTACACTTATTAAGCCTTATTATATTAATTAAAATAAATAACAAATTTATTAATAATTATTTTTATAATAAACGTTATTATATATACTTAAAAATTCAGGTTTAATTTATAATAAATTTAGTTAATATATTAAATAATTTAATCCATTTATAATAAATATATATTTTAAATAATATTTATTACTTATACCTAAATATTAATATCTTTTAATACTTTCTTTTTTAATTATATAAAGTTTACCAAATTCTTTATAACATTAGTTTCCTTAATCTTAAATTTTATAAATAACTTTTATAAATATTCTTTAAAATTTACCTTTAACTTAATTCTTTCCTTAATAAATTATATAATCTATTATTTTATTATTTTACTTTAATATAATTTATTAAATTATTATTAAATAATTAATTATTAAGTAGGATTTATTATAATTTCTTTAATAATATTTATAAAAATATAAATATTATACCAAATAATATATTTACTTATATCTTAATCCTTAATATTATTAATAATATTATTATTTAAAAAAAAAGCTAATATTTATTAATTCTTAACTTTCAAATTTAATTTTATATTTTATAATAACTTATTAAGTATATTAATTATTATAAAAGTTATTAATAACTATTATTAATATTATCTTTATTATATTTTAATAAAATAATTTAAATATAATAGTTAAATTTATTCCAAATATTTTAACTTATATTTAAACCTAAGTATTAACATTATTTCTATTATTTTTATAACGTTAAACATTTGTTAATTATTACTTTAATTAATAAATATACTTTTTAAGGTTAACCATATTTAATTAATCTTAATTTTAATTTACCATTATTATTAACTTTAATATAAATGAAAATTTAATTAAAATTGGTTATTTTCGCTAAAGGTAAAAATATAATAAGAAAAAAATTAATGGCTTAAATAATTTTTATAAAATCATTAATTAGAAATTTAAAACTATTATTAATATTAATATTAACGCTTATATTAATGTTAATATTTATATTAAAATTAATGCTTATATTAAGATTAATAATATAATCTTCTTTATTATAAGTTTAATTAAATCTTTAAAATAATTTATTATTATTTTAAAGTTTATTAAAGCTTTTTTAAATAATAAGAAATGAAAGAGTAACACTTACTTATACATAAGCAAATCTTTTATCACTACTTT
This sequence comes from Hypoxylon sp. PDH2405, assembly GCA_023628415.1. NCBI lineage: Eukaryota > Fungi > Ascomycota > Sordariomycetes > Xylariales > Hypoxylaceae > Hypoxylon > Hypoxylon sp. PDH2405. Next base: position 150,255 of record JAMAKT010000084.1, on the reverse strand, counting down.
TAATAACTATAAGTTAAGTTCTTTACTTAAAAACTTACCACTAAAACAATTTAACATTAATTCAATAAATACATTATTAAATCTTTATATATATATAATAAACTTTAACTAAAATAATGATAAGGCCAAAGGTAAAGATAAAGGTAAAGGTAATTTAATAATTAAACTATTAATAATAAAATTATTATTAACTGTTTTATTAAAGAATTATCTTTAAATTTATTTAAAAATAAATGCTATTAATATTAATTCTACTATAAGAAATTTCATTGGCATTACTAATTAAATAAAAAACTATATAATAGATTAAATTATTATTATTATTAACTTTAAAGCTAACTAAATTAAATTTAAAAACTTAAAAATTTAATCCATTACTATTTAAAACTTTAGGAAATTAACAACCTAATCCACCTAATATTAAAATAATAATTTTAAAAAATTTTTAATCTTCCTTCCTTAAATAACCATAAAAAATTATTAAATTTTAAATAATATATTTACATATGCCTAAATCCTTATAATAATTATCTTTAATAATTTTTAAACATATTTAAAATAATATTATTCATTAATAAAAAATATTAACTTAAGGATCTTTTCTTCTTTAAATAATATTTATATATATAAGGTTTAATAAAAGTTTAACAAATTTATTATTAAAAACCTTAAAGGTTCACATAATAATAGCTTAAATATTAAAGGCTACATAATAAAATATATAATAAAAAGTAAGGCTTTAATATTAAAAATATTTAAAAAAAGCATTAAAAACACTTAAAAAAATACATATTTAAGCTAATTTAATACATATTTAAATTAATTTAATATATATATAAATTAATTCCTTATTTAAGCATAATCTTATAAACAAATTTATAAAAAAGAAATTTATCTTAACGTAAACTTTAAATATAAGTAAACCACTTCTTATTTTTCTATATAAAAAATAAAGATATTAACAAAGCTTTAAAATTTAAATATATTAAGGCTTAAATAAATATATAAACAAACATATCATTACTATAAATATAAAAAAGGACTAAGTTTTTTAAATATATAAAAAAATAATTATATTATTTTTTAAAATTAATATAAATATTATATAAATTATCATAAACAACAAATAAACAATAAAACTACTAATTATAAAACAAATTAATATATAAAATTATTATAAATTCTAAGATTTATATATATGTTATAAAACAAAACTATTTAACTAATAATAAGATTATAAAGCATAGCCTAATTAACATAATGATAAACGTAATAATATATATGGCTTAATGCTTAATAACCTTTCTTTTATTAAAAAAATCTTTATATATTTTTTAACGTTTTCTTATTTAAATATAATATTTCTTTAATAGTATTATTTATTAAAAATTTTATTAAAAATATATTTACTTAAAATGCATCATTATTATTTAAACTTATAATAATTTAAGCCATATTAACCTTTTCCTAAATTATTAAATAAAAGCTTTAATCTTTAATTTCTTTAATAAATTTTATTCGCATTTTATAAGAAATAATAATATTTTTATTAGAATTATTTATAAATGTAATTCCTTTAAGGTTAATTATATTATAAATACTATATAATACTTTTAAATAATTTACCTTAAAAATAAAGTTTTTTTTAATGGGTAAATTAATATATTACATTTAAATTAATAATATTAAATATATTAGGATAATTATATAATTAATTATTAAAACTTTTTTACAAACTATTCCCTTAATCCTTATAAAATTAATATATATTTTTATACTTAAATAAAACATTATTATTATTAAGGTTTTAAAATAATTTAAAATTACCCCATATAATTAATAAAATTTACTACTTAATAATAAATTAAATTTTAAACTATCATTATAAATTTATGCCTTTATTTTAATGTAAATTATAACTTTTAATATATTTTAAATTGCTAAGATATTTAAATAAAATTTAGCTTTTTTATATATAATAATTTCACTTAATATTCCGCTAATTATTATTAGCTTTTTAACTTTAATAATATTAAATTCTTTAATAAAGTTAATAAGTTATTTATAATTAACCATTTTATTTAACGCTTTAAAGTTAACGCAAACAATTAACTTAATACTTTTAATATTAATAATATTAATTTAAAGATAAAAATATTTTTTTAATTAATATTTTTATAAATTATCCTTAAATTTAACATTAATAATTTCAATGCCTTTTACCATATATGTATTATAATTAACTTTCTTAATATTATTATTATTAATTAATTTGTTAATTTTAAAAGGTTTATTAAATGTTTCCTAAGGGTTTTCTTTTTAAAATTAAAAGAAATATTTATCCTTAATAATTTCCATTAATAACTTTTCATATATTAAATTAATGAACGCATTATTATTATCCTAAAATAAAACTTATTTAATTAATTATTTAAAAACTTTTAATATTAATTTAAGAATTAAACTTATTTTTAAAAGCTTAGGTTTAATATATTTATTCACATAAACATACTTAAAACAATTTAAGCAAATGTTAAACATCTTATTATATTTTTAGTAAATAATTTTATCTTTAATAATAAAACTTAATTTATTAACCTTATTAATAAATTTTAATTTATCACGTTTAAATTTAATAAATTTAAAATAAGTGAACTTATTTTTTAATTATTTTAATTTTAATTTATACTTATTCATTAAAAAATATCTCTATTTTATTAACTTATTCTCTTTATCTTTTTTATTTTTATTATTTTATTTAAAATATACTTTATTTTTTAAATAACCATTATTTCTTTTACTACTTTTAACTTAATAACGTTAATAATATTAATAAAATAAATAGCCTTATTAATTATAAAATTTATTCTTACCGCAATTATAACCCTTAACTTTTTATTTATTATAATTAAAACAAAGTATATTTATATAATAATTATTATTTTAAAGATTAAAGCAATTAAAATTATCTTTAAAAATATATTAGTTATTTTAATTGTTTTAATCTTTATTGCTATTTTTATTTCCGCTTCCTTATTAATATTAAATTTAATAATTATTATCTTAATTATTAATAATACCTTTATTATTATTATTTTCTAAACCATATTAAAGGTTTATAATTAACTTTTAATTTTAAAGAGTTAATAAACCTTTAATAATTTAATTATTAATGCTTTTTAAAATCTTTAATAAATCTTTATTCCCGGCTATAATAAACTACACTTATTAAGCCTTATTATATTAATTAAAATAAATAACAAATTTATTAATAATTATTTTTATAATAAACGTTATTATATGTATTTAAAAATTCGAATTTAATTTATAATAAATTTAATTAATATATTAAATAACTTAATTTATTTATAATAAGTATACATTTTAAACAATATTTATTACTTATATTTAAATATTAATATTCTTTAATATTTTCTCTTTTAATTATATAAAATTTATTAAATTTTTTATAACATTAGCCTTTTTAATTTTAAACTTTATAAATAACTTTTATAAATATTTTTTAAAATTTACCTTTAACTTAATTTTTTCCTTAATAAATTATATAATTTATTATTTTATTACCTTACTTTAATATAATTTATTAAATTATTATTAAATAATTAATTATTAGGTAAAATTTATTATAATATCTTTAATAACATTTATAAAAATATAAACGTTATGCTAAATAATATACTTACTTATATTTTAATCTTTAATATTATTAATAATATTATTATTTAAAAAAAAAGGTTAATATTTATTAATTTTTAATCTTTAAACTTAACTTTACGTTTTATAATAATTTATTAAGCACGTTAATTATTACAAAAGTTATTAATAATTATTACTAATGTTATTTCTATTATACCTTAACGAAATAATTTAAATATAATAATTAAATTTATGCCAAATATTTTAGCTTATATTTAAACTTAAATATTAACATTATTTTTATCATTTTTATAATATTAAGCGTTTATTAATTATTATTTTAATTAACGAATATATTTCTTAAGGTTAATTATATTTAATTAATTTTAGTTTTAATTTATTATTATTATTAACTTTAATATAAATAAAGATTTAATTAAAATTAATTATTTTCATTAAAGATAAGAATATAATAAAAAAAGAATTAATGATTTAAATAATTCTCATAAAGTTATAAATTAAAGATTTAAAACTATTATTAGTATTAACATTAATGCTTATAATAACGTTAATGCTTATATTAAAATTAATATTTATATTAGAATTAACGATATAATTTTCTTTATTATAAATTTAATTAAATTTTTAAAATAATTTATTATTACTTTAAAGCTTATTAAAACCTTTTTAAATAATAAAGGATAGAAAAGTAACGCTTACTTATATATAAGTAAATCTTTTATTACTACTTTTAATAATTATGAATTAAATTCCTTACTTAAAGATTTATCGTTAAAATGATTTAATATTAATCCGACAAATATATTATTAAATTTTCATATATATGTGATAAGCTTTAGCTAAGGTAATAATAAGATTAAAAGTAAGGGTAAAGGTAAGAGTAATTTAATAATTAAATTATTAATGATAAAATTATTATTAATTACTTCATTAAAAAATTATCTTTAAGTTTATTTAAAGGTAAATACCGTTAATATTAATTTTATTATAAAAGGTTTTATTAACGTTATTAACTAAGTAAAAAATTATGTAATAAATTAAATTATTATTATTTTTAAGGTTAGTTAAATTAAGTTTAAAAATTTAAAAGCTTAATTAATTATTATTTAAAACTTTAGGAAATTAATAACTTAATTTATTTAATATTAAAATAACGATTTTAAAGAATTTTTAATTTTCCTTCCTTAAATAATTATGAAAGATTAATAAATTTTAAATAATATATTTACATATATTTAAATCTTTATAGTAATTATTTTTAATAACTTTTAAACATATTTAAAGTAATATTATTTATTAATAAAAAATATTAACTTAAAAATTTTCTTTTCTTTAAGTAATATTTATATATGTAAAGTTTAATAAAAGCTTAATAAACTTATTATTAATAACCTTAAAGATTTATATAATAATAGCTTAAATATTAAAAGCTATATAATAAAATATATAATAAAAAGTAAAGCTTTAATGTTAAAAACGCTTAGGAAAAGTGTTAAAAAATGCTTTAAAAAAAAGCGTTAAAACGCTTAAAAAAGGGTATATATTTAAGTTAATTTAATATATATTTAAGCTATTTTAATATATATATAAGCTAATTCTTTATTTAAGTATAATTTTATAAGCAAATTTATAAAGGAAATTCGTTTTAACGTAAACTTTAAATATAAATAAGCCACCTTTTACTTTTTTATATAAAGAATAAAAATATTAATAAAGTTTTAAAATTTAAGTATATTAAAGTTTAATTAAACATATAAATAAGCATATTATTACTATGAATATAAAAAAGAGCTAAGCTTTTCAAATATATAAAAAAATAATATATATTACTTCTTAAAATTAATATAAGTATTATATAAGTTATTATAAACAATAAATAAGTAATAAAGCTATTAATTATAAAATAAATTAATGTATAAAATTATTATAAATTTTAAGATTTATATGTATGTTATAAAGCAAAGTTATTTAATTAATAATAAGGTTATAAAGCATAGCTTAATTAACGTAATAATAAACGTAGTAGTATATATAACTTAATGTTTAATAAAGTTTAAATTTAATTTCGTTTAAACTTTTAACTTTTAAAAGCGAAAAATTAACCTTATTAAGTAAAACGATAAAACCTTAAGCCTTTTAATTAATGTTAATTTAAAGGCTTTAAGATTAATTAGTAATAACTTAAGTTTTAATTAAAGTTAAGTAAATATTTTTAATTAAAATTTAATTAAAAAGATTTATTTCTTAGTTTAATTTAAACCATTTATTAATAATTTTTTCCTTAAAAATAATAATAATAAGTTAAACTTATTAAATAATGTAAACCTTACTTATTATATAACTTAAGTTTTAATTAAAGTAAAGAAAATATAAATAAATAATATTATTACTTTAATACTTAATAACTTAAATATATAAATATTCTTATTATATTTAATTAAAAAGCCTTACTAATATTAATTATAACTTAAAGTAAAATAAATTATTTCTTTAAAAAAGCATTATTAAAATTAAATATATTATTATTAAAAAATTAAACTTATACCTTTACCATTCTTTAATTATAAAGGTAAATTTTAATTAATTTTTTTTTATTATAATAATTATTTCTAATAAAATCTTAGTTATTTATATAATAATAATTAACATTATTTTACTTTTAAAATATACGTATTATAATTATAAAGCAAATAAAAGCATATTTTAATATTATATTATTTTACTAAATTATTTAAATAATGTTTATATTAAATATTATTATAATAATAACGATTATAAATATTCTTATAAAAATAATATATTAAATATTTTACTTATTATATTTACTAAAATATAATTATTATTTTAATTTCTTTAAATATAAAGAAATAAGTTAAGTTATATATAACATTTAATAAGTAATAATAATAATAATAGGAAATTTTTAACACTTTATTTAAAGTTATAAATAATATTTTAACTTATTTATATATTATTATAAATAAGGTTTAAAAATTAAAGCGTTAAATTTATTTATAACTTTATAATATTAATATTATTCTTATAAAATTTAATTAAACTTTATTTTAAATATTTTATTTAAACTTTATTTAACTTAAATAAAGCTATTTTTAACATTATTATTTTCCCTTAATAAATGTTATAATTTAACCTATTCCTTTTTAAATATTTAAGTTATTTATATTTAAAGTTATTTTTATATTTCTTTTAAAATTTAATAAATTAAACGTATATATTATTATTTTATTATATTTTTTTTATTATTAAATTTTTTATATATATTTAAATAGTAATAACTTTTAATTTAAATATTATAAAAATATATAATTTAAGTTAATTTAAAGCTTAAATTAAAAGTTATAATTTAATATTAAATTTATTTAAATATATTTAATATTTATAAAAATATTTAACTTTAAACTTTAATAATTTAAAAAGTAATAATATATAATATACCTTATATTTTTTAAGCGTATATATTTTCTTTATAACCGCGTTTTAATTTAAATAACTTTATTTATATAATTTATATTTAAATAATATTAATATATAAATATAACTTTAAATTTAAGCTTTAAATTAATTTAAATTATATGTTTTTATAATATTTAAGTTAAAAGTTATTTTAATTTAATTATAAGAAAAAAATAAAGAAATAACTTAATTAATAATGCTTTAAAATAATTATTATTATATAAATAATTTTTAATAAAAAAATAATTTTTTACCTTTATATTTTATTATATAAATTAAATAAAGTAATATATATATTATGAAAATTATTATTTTAATAATAATTATTTTCCTAATAATAATTATTATATGGTTCAAAAAGGATTAGCTAAAATAGTATTTTCCTGCTACGGTAGGTATTTAAATATTACCGATGGGGGTAGAGCGACGAGTCTCGGAGGATTCCCCTTATTACGAGTCGAGTAAGACAGCTTGGCTGCAAAGAGGCTTGCAGGCTTGCGGGTTTGCATCTCCGGTCATCTCGCATTTGTGAGTGACATGCCGGGCTTGTGATCAGCAGCAGCCATGAGGGGAATGCTATGGATCTCTCGATGAGGTCCGCAATCATTGCCAAGTTAGTATCTGAAATACACGCGGCACCGTCATATTTTCGTTGTATTAGGCTATCCACCCAGATCGTAAGTGCAGTATCCAACCACGTCTCACTGCTATTACAAATTTGGCGAGGGCAATCATGGCCACGATCATTGGGCGAGCTACTATTGCCCTTGCAGGAATGCGACAAACCAACCTAACCTAGATCGAATAATAACAACTCAAGTTGGCAAGCTTCTGGCACACTGGCAACTTCTAAATAGGGAAGGAGGACGCTTGTTGTTTGGGAATTCTGCACTTCGTTAATAAAAGTAAACGAATCGGTTACATCACGTCGCCATCGCCCCTAAGATACCGTAGAGTGGGAATAGGTAGGGAGTCCACCCAGACCTGTTACACATCCGGAAACCGATCCTGCATTGAATCTGTAGACTTGGACACACGACAGCTGTTCACGGCCGAGTTGATACCCACGCCCTTTACGGCAATTGGCTGCGGGGGCGTCGACCTACAAAATGGGCGGACGAGATTCGGTCAACCATTTGTCAGAGATACAATGCTTGATGCGGGTTATTGATGACCTGCGTATGGGGCTGGCTGGCTGATAGGGCCATCAGCCTTGGTCTTTGGAGTAGCAAAAGAAAAGATTGGTAATTTTCTACAAAGCCCAATTAAAAGCATCCGAGACTGGCCTGGTGTGGTCTCTAATGACACAAGGTTCTCACTTTCATCATAACATTGTCCTCCACGATTTCCATAATTTCAACCCACAACGAACGGCCTATCTGTTGTTTTTGTCTTATGATTTTCCCTTGCATTTCGGGCATCATGACGATTGCCAACACCTACCGTTGGCAACTGAACGTGCCATCATCTTATGATGCCCAGCGACGATATGATTGTTTATTGATCACCCCAAATCGTAGTTTGGAGAACTACTGGCCTACTAGCCTTAATGTGTATTAGATGAAGTAAATTACCAGGGGGAAGGATCGTAGAATCTGGGCCGGCCAACCCGGCACGGACCTAGGTAAACTAGCAGATTAGGTTGCTCCAGGGCCTCGGTTCGAGCACCCCTTCTATGTTTCTTCCTTGGCGGATTTGTTTTAACTCCGTCCATGATAAATCGTAAATTGGTAAGTCCCTTATTCCGCGGGACGGTGCGACATGTAATCCGTCGTTGGCGTAAGCCATTTATTCCATCTTAGTCACCTGTCTGGCAGAGTCTGGGTAAATCTGTTGCAGGCTAAGGTGCCGAAGCCCCGAACGAAACCCGTATCAGATCCCAAAAGCAGGCAGAGCGGCGTGGAAGGAAGCCGAGAAGGAGCTGAGATGGATGGATTACTATTACTATACGTGGAACCTGAATTCCACGATAGCCGCAGGTTACCTTACATACACTACATACTAAGACGCCCTTAGTGTTAGAGTGCCTTGCAGCCTAAGGTAAGAAGGTGGCTAGGATATGTAGATCATGCCTAGACGTCCAACGTCCTCGTGAACAGTTAGGGAAAACCCGGACATGATAGCAAAAGGGTTTGGTATAAGCTGAATACACCGGACAGAATGCCAAGTGGTCGGCGATGTTAATGAGTTTTATTCTCGTTCTAGTTTTTTGCTGTTGTCATGTTCGGATAGGCACGTTTGACCTATTTTAACCTTGCTTGGGGGTCCACTACTAACTGTATCTAACGAATCTGCGCTAATATAGTACTGTGTTACGTATCACACGAGCTGTATACTACAGGTATACTATGCAAGTTATGCATTGTCAGATTGTACCTTCCAACGCATTTCAGGGCAGGTAGGCAGGTAGGGTACAGATTTTTATGGAGTTTTTCTATGTATGGTACGGTAAGGGTAGGAGGAGGGCACCTAAAGAGGGTGCGATGGTGTCAGTTCGCATATTTTCCCGCGCTTCCGATCCCACCCAAAAGGTCCACCCAAGGGTGCAGATCATGCCAAACCAGAACCGCAGACCCAGAGCAGACCCAGACCTAGCAGAAACCCAACCCTTTTGCCCACCCGCCCTGGACAGTCCTGAGCAGTCCTGGACCACTGGAGAGGCACCCACATGATTGCTAAACCCTCACTGGTCCAGATGCGGTCAATGGCAACTGGTCACTGCCAGTTGCTTGGCCACTACCTAGTACGCACTCTTACCGCAACCCCGATTACCTAGGGCCTATTGACCATTGCCGCTACCACCGTATCGCCGCAACCGAAGTATGAGGCGGAAAGTGTGCGTGTGTAATCATACAATAGAAACACCTCTTTTTAGCTAAACATCATCTTACCACATATCATACATACACGCACATGCTAAATTTACTACCCACCAAAACATTTCTCCCATTTGCTTTGCCTTCTCCAACTCGCTCACCTTGGCTTCTTGCGTCTGTTTGGACCTGTTGGTCCCATCGATTTGCGTTTCGAGCCTCGCGGCATCGCATCCCTGGACTCGAACGACGACTCCCATACCCTACAACCATCCACACCCGCTACACTTATCCTAATTACATGAAGACATGGCGCATCAACCGATGACTCGCCCGCGATGACCTCTAGGCCCCCTATGGCCGTCCCTCAGCGACAGCCTCAGAGAACTTTGAGCGGCTCGGGGTTGTCGCAATCCCCTACCCACCAGCGAACTCTCTCCCAACAATTCCTACCCCAATCCCCTATACGAAAGTCGGAGAGCTTCAGCGAGCAGTCTGCCGACCTAGGCGATGTCGCACAGGGCCGACTTAACACCCTCCCTAGGAGGGGAGGGTCGAGGCTTAAGCTTGAGTTGGCTAACGACGGCATCGAGCACCCGGGCTTCAGCGAATCCCCGCAAAATCTGGATGCCATGTCCGTCAACAAGGCGTTCACCCCGTCGCGAGTAATGTCGATAAATGATGTATCCGATGCTGGTGATTTGACTCCGCGTACGTCAAGATGCCAAACCGCCGACGAAGACTCGGCTCCCTTGCCTATGCCTCCTCGTCGAACCCGATTCGTCGTACCTGCTAAGCGCCCGGAGCCCTCGAGTACAAGTACGAACACACCTCCCAAGAAGGATACTCGTCCAAAGCCGTTCGTCCTCGAGACGCCATCGATCGCTCCTCGCTACCCGAATATGGGCAAGCCAGAGCCCACTGGTAAAACTAGAAACAAGGATACCGCCACTCGTGCGTGTACTGACGTATGCGTAGGATACGCCGACTTCTACCCCTGGACTGGATCACATCCGGAGGATCAGTTCTCTGATAGCATTATCAGGCATGGGTTCTTCGACAAGTCACCGGCGCAGTCCACGCAGGAACCTGCGTCCGCAAAGGCTCCATTGTTTCCTGCATTGAAACATAAGAGTGGCCTTCATACGCTATCAACTATATTTACTGGCATACTGAATCAGAGGAGGCATAGCGGCCAAATCACATCACCTTCTACTTTCAAACCCCCGCCCCGTGTAACATTAACCGACACGAAGAGAGAGATATGGCTCAAAGACCTTGCGAATCCAGCCATTTCCCTCCGGCGCCTCAGTCGAACAATCCCCCATGGTATACGCGGGAAGGTCTTGCTCGAACAATGTCTAAACAAAAATGTCCCCACAGATCGTGCTGTCTGGCTTGCAAAATGCGTTGGTGCAAACGAGATCCGGGCCTTCAAGAGGAAAGGAGTCAATGGCATATTCGTTATGGGCGGAGAAGCCAAATGGATCAGGGACTGGACCGTGTTTGTCGAACAATTTGTCGAGTCCGTCACCAACGCCTTCAGCGAGAATGACTGGAAGACCAAGGTTACATATGCGTAAGTATTGATGCTCCCTCATATTTTAGTAGTATTGACACTGACTACTTGTAGCATTCGCCTTGCCACCCATCTTTATGCCGAACATCTTTTAGACCGTGATCATTATATGGACTGGCTAGTTTCCGGTTTGGAAAACAGCAACCAAGCCAAGCTCCCTATGTGGCTATTAATTATCCAGATATACTGGAAAGATATACTGAAACTAAGGAGACATGGGCGACGATTAGTCAGCGCTATCCTCTCACATCACTCTTCTGTATGTAACCCCTTTTCAACCCTTTGTTTCGGACTAGCTAACTTAGTGTGTAGATATATTATCACCCTGATCGTGATATTTTACTCCCTCTTGCCTCACGTTTACAGCATCTAGTAGAATCTCTACTTATGACTAGCCCGGAGAATTTTATCAATCCTGGAATTTGGTTGAAATATCGCGACTCTTTGCTCGAATCGACGGTATCGAGCAACAAGGAATCGAGGTCGAGCGCGTTCAAGTCGATCGACTCGCGCAATGATTATCTAACCAGTTCTAATGCCAAGTCCCAGCCTGCTCTCCGGAGCATAGTGGTACAGCTACTTGACAGCATACATCGAACGCCTCTAGACAGTGCGATTCCAAAGCAGCTTTGGAAAACGACAGAGAACAAGTTATCCATAGTGAGAACTGTCCTTGAATGGTGTACTTCGCTTTATCGACCCGGAATTGCGAAGGTGTATATCGCCACGTCGCTCCTCCGTTCGTCTTCTGATATGGATGTCGATGTCACTCGGGCCATTTTGGACTTTTTGGACGCTGATCCACTTCAAGAAAATGCGCGGAAGCAACTCGTATACCATCTCGTATCGGAGCTCGCTCGGTCCGGCCACTTCTCAATTCCTCAGTATATCCAGTGGCTCATATCTCGTGGTGGTCTTAGTAATCCTACCGAGACTACAAGGGACGGGCCGTGTGTTACTAGGCTTCTCGTCGAGATCCCGCTCGACTCGCTAAACGAGTCTATGAGGAATTTGAGAGCAACTTTACTCCGACGAGCGTCTTTCTCAGTGGAAGATGAAGCAAGGGATATGGCAATAGCAATAAGCTGTGTCAAGAGCACGCTCTCTGTTCCACTGGACTCCAGTGATCCCGTATTGCATGCGAAGCCATTCAGCCTAAAGAAGCTATCAAAGCGAATTGAATTGAGCAGTCGCTCTCTCAAGACGACTATCTCCTCGTGGCTTACCAACGACTTTGTTGCCGGCTTTGCCCAAACTATGCAATCGGGTAAAGGCGGTGTCGAACTCCCCAAAACTGCGTTTGAGACGGTTCGGACACTGCTTGAAGCTGCTCAAGATTTCACTATGCTTGAGACTGTCTTGAAGCTCACGGCGGCATCTTCTAATGCCGAACTCCTTGCTTGTTGCGTAGACACCCTAAATCTCCATCTACCGGTATTCAGTGCAACCGAAGCAGCTAAGCCCTTATTCCATACTTTCTACGGGCGCTTGAAAGTCATCTTAGAAGAGCAGGGCATAGGCGCTCGACCATTACTTGCTTCTCTTGCTAACCTAGCGCCCCGTTTGACCGGCTCGGAAGATGTGGCAACACAACTACGAAATGACTTGATTCGAATAGACCGCAGCAGTGTCGCCGATGCGTCATCTCCGTTGTCTGATAACATGGCTACGCAACTTCAAGATGCAGAGTCAGAGCTAAGTGAACAGATAGAGAAACTTGCCAGCTACACGAGTGCCGATAGAATGACGATGGAACGCTTGTTCTATGCAATAATCAAGAAGCTACAGGCTTATTGGGGCAAAGAAGATGAGCGTCAACGGCTTTGTTGCATCCTCCTTACAAGATTACGGGTGTTCGATATCCATCATTTCAACGAACTTATGAGGGGCTTTGTACAGCACATTCGCAAGCTCTCGAGTCGACCCCCTATCGCCCAGCTGTTCCCGCCACTCATCAGCTCGGGATGTCTATCTCTTGCAATTCTCTTTGCCTCAGTTCCGAGAAACCAGAACCAGACTACTCAGCTCCAATCTAGTGCCATCGGATCTGCTTCTACCTATAGGCAGGAATTATTGCAGATGCTGATCATGCCATTTAGTCCGAGTGCGATAATGACTTCTGAGGACTGCTATCGCTTTCGCATCGTCCAAGACCACGCTAGATATGATCATGCTAAGGAATTGATGCCGCTCATCCATGGAGCTTTGGCAGAGTATTCTCGTAATCAGCAAGCAGCGATCCGGCAGCCATTGGATGACAAGCAAACTGAGGAACAAGTACTCGAACTCCTTCGAGACCTAGTCCTTATCGATCCAAATGCTGCCAGCCAAACGGTCTCAATAAAGAGTCCCGATCCGAAATTATCGGCCCTTATAGAAGCTTGGACTACGAGGTTGCTGGTTCCCAATGGTGGTGGAGGGCAGAAATCCTTTGAGCAGGTTTTGGAATTGGCAAATGAATTCACTCTTCCTTTTTGCCAAGTTAAGCTCTCCCTAAACCTAGCAGCAGACGAGTCGAGCGGCCCCGAGGCATCAGAGAGGCTTCAGTCGCAGTTTGAGCAACTATCGAAAGCCCTCGATAACGCCATTGACGCCAATAATATCATGTGGACAGGCATGCTTCCCTCTTTGAGCACTGAGATCACGCAGCATATGAGAAACCGAGCGGAGATACGCTTCTTGGAGGTCATTCCGTCGTTGAAGAATCGCCCTAATGATGCTTCATTTAACAGAGATATTCATATGGCGGAGAATCTGTTGACAGTTATTGATTCCATATTCCGCGGAGGATCAGGGTCTAAGGTATCTCCACTCTCTGGAGCTTTAGTAGACAAGCTTGCCGACCTGTGGGATATCCTGGCCTCGAGAGCCGACGAGTATGCGCCACTTCGAAGCGCTGTGCTCTCACATTGGTTGCCTCTTCTCTTCTCTTACCTCACTCTTTACACTTCGCCATCTGCGAGCGCGATAGACATGTCGAAGTTACCAGGTGGCGAGATTCGTGGCCGCGCGTTGATTGTTCTCGCTGGTCTTGTCCAAGAACTCGACAACCACCCGACTTCCAATCTAGGAAAACAGGCCTTTGACATAGCGCTGGCCCTAGTTGACAGCCTACCCGAGGAAGCGCGCCTACAGTGCGTACGTGCGGTAAAAGACGTCACCGCAGATCCGAGGCTCAGATATCTATTCAGTTTTGCACCAAACCCGGCGGAGGACTTCATGTTGGCTCATCGCGAGAAGCCGCCTCCAGGGATCAACGAGAGGAGAGCGATGGCGATGGGCATGGGAATGAGCATGATACCTGAAAGGTTAACACCTTTCGTAATCAGGAGGTGGGAAATTCTCAACGAACCCACCCCGAACGTAGGCGAGAACGACACAAGCTTGAGCTTGACATTATTCGACGCCAGGAAGATAAAATAAACTAATGCATTGGTGTGCGCTGCGACCTGAACGAGGCGAGAGAGCTTATATGTTCTCAATTCCTAATCTATTGAAATCCGTATCGATATGGAACAGAAACACCATGAGAATCTTAACGAAGGTTTTCATTTCCAAGACCAAAATCGACTATTTTTCCTTTTTTTTATCGAAGCGGATGCATACGGCCTACGCTACGAGAGGAGCTCTAATTACGACAGAGCAACCATCGGCCTTCATTTATTACCATTTTCCTTTTTTTATTGGGTTTCTATCTGCCATCTCTCTTGCTCTTACTCATGCTCGTATTCATACACTCATCCTGGGGCACACACGGCATTGATGATCATCACGCACGCATTTGCTAGCAGAGTTAGCGTTTCTTTTCTAGAGAGCATGTCGCGTTTGATACCTAGGGCAGGAACGATGCATTTGGGCGCTTTTTGGGAGGCGGCGGTTGCGGGGGTCGGTCATGGATGGGATGGGCTGGGTGACTGGTTGGTTGACTGGTTGGTTGGGTTCATCGTGCTTGCGTTGCCTGTTTGCTTATGGAGATAGGATGTATAGAGAATCGAAGGGAAGAGAGCGCTCAGAGAGCAGCAGTGTAGTGAATGGGTAGAGTGAGAAGAAGATAAGAGAGAATTGCATTGAAATACTTCTTGTGTTGTTTTACTTATGGCTATGTGACGTGTGTGTGTGTGTGTGTGTGCGTGTGTGTGTGTGTGTGTGTGTGTGTGTGTGTGTGTGTGCGTGTGTGTGTGTGTGTGTGTGTGTGTGTGTGTGTGTGTGTGTGTGTGTGTGTGTTTTGCTATCTTAATGTGCATATTTTGAAACATAGGCGGTAGTATATGCTTGCTATCATTTGAATACATTTGTCTATTTGACTTTATTATTTATGCATACCATCTAAGAAGTATTTATCTATGTTTGGAAGAAGTCTCCAAGAGTGTCTGTATTGGAATTATTAGGTATATAATTGGCTTCCGCTACGTTTGCCCCTTCTATCCTATATTTCCCTAATGTAGCTCAACGTCGTCTTGAATGTGGTCCGTCTTAAACAAGAGTCGACCTCCTTATTTCATCATTAGCTTCATTTTCCTCAGTTACCAACGATAGCTAGGCCGATACAATCTCTGTCAGAAGTTATAAATCCCACTACGGGGAACAAAGATGGAAAATTTTATCGGAGTTGAGCTTCACCATAAGGTCTAGCTACTATGAACTGGTATGTTCTATGTTCCCTAGGGGAAGGGTAGCTCACTCTATTAGGGTCGCCGATCTCAGCAATTGATTTCAACCGAGGTCGGTTACTTGAGGAAGGGGTTCGTTCAGTGTTGATGGGAGATCGATCTCATGAAAGCCGTTAACGAGGAACATAGGTTAGGTAGTTAAACCCTACCGGTGTAGACCTTTAGGATGAACTTCATCTACCGGTTATGAAATCTTAGATCGGAAGCGTCTGCATACATCAACACTTGAGTGATTCTGACTTCTACTCATGATAGGTAACTAATTCCATTTTATGTATGGCATTACTATTGTCTCTGTCTTATTTACACATGTACGACACAATCACCCCGAAACTAGGCACGAAGACATGGTTAGAATTGCTACGAACTCACGCGGAAGACCGTATGGACAGAAGCGCTAAGTGAACCAACGCTCAGCTGAACCTAGAAAATGGCAAAAAATCATATCATACTCTATCACCATTGCAGTAGGTAGAATATCGAAAAAAGAAGGGCCTGGCCGGGGATCGAACCCGGGACCTCGCGCAAATTATACCTAGGTTTTCCCTAAGCGCGAATCATACCACTAGACCACCAGGCCGTCAGACTATCGCACGAGGAATGATCCTTCGAGAGATATACCCAACTCTGATTGGTTGATGAAATTTCATCATAATTTTCAATATGTAGCTTATTTCCCCGCCCCACATAGAACGAACAATCACATTGTTGTTAGGAGAAAGGGGATAATGATATCGTACAAAGCTTTCGTCGATGTACTTGTACATCGAAGGTTATATACTTTCGAGAGGCTGCCCTCCTTGAATGTCTTGCGTAGAGGCGTTGTTTTGTGTCTTATCAGGAGCCACAGTGGTTGTCATGTCAGGTATTTCCCCGGGCGTTATAGCCAATGTCCGGTGAAATATTTCATGCATCGTTCAGGTAAGTGCTATGGATGCCATCCACAGGCAACTAAAGCGGATAGTTTCACCTCGATATATGTAAGGTCATGGGAACTTCAGCGCAAGTCTCAAGGTGATCATCTACTACATAGGTAGGTACCTAAGATACCGATCTTGGAATCTGAGACTATGATTCTTCACATAAGATGCGAACGCCAACATCTATGACGGTTTCCAAGAGATAAGTAACTTGGAAATATTTTCAGTATTCTTTTCTTTTTCACGAATATCTACAAGTGTCTGCCTGTCTGCTTGCCCCCTTTTTGTCTTCCAATGTAAATGAACAAACCCAACGCCATATACCAATGCAAGATGCAAGACATCTGCTTTTCTTAGATGAAACCCTTAAGCACCGCCGCCTCCGCGTTCAATATCGAGGATCCAGCAGCTCCGATGACGGCTATGAAGTGTTAGCAACTCTATCCCTATTTCCATTTCCAAGGCCCTTCAGGATAGAGACTGAGGGTTTGTTTGAGAGGGAAGCAACTTACTGTTATGGCTCAGCGCAACAAACTTGATATCAAAGATACCACTCTCATCCTCACGCACGCGACCCACGCTAACCGTGTACCCGCGCCCCAGATCGCGATCCAGCCTAGGCTGCGGACGATCCGGCTCATCAAAGACCTGAATGGCCGGCCGCGGGGCACTCGGGCACCCCAGCCTCTCCGCCTCGCTCACATACTCCCTAAGCGCATTCTTGACCTCCTCAGCGCTCGGCGACGGTCTATTCTTGAACCGCAGCGAAACGCACGCCGTGTGGCCATCCAGCACCGGCACGCGGTTACACGCCGCCGAGACCCTCAAATCCTCCTGCTCGACGAAAGCGGTCGCGTCGCCATTAATACCGCCGAGGATCTTGCGGGCCTCGGTCTCGAGCTTGTCCTCCTCGCCCGAGATGAAGGGCACGACGTTATCCACGATGTCCATGGAGCTGACACCCGGGTACCCCGCGCCGGAGATGGCCTGCATGGTGACGACGCTGACGCAGTCGACGGGGCCGAAGCGCGCCTGCAGCGCCGCGAACGGGATCACGAGGCCGATGACGGCGCAGTTGGAGTTGCAGACCAGGAACCCCTTCTGCAGGTTGTGGTGCCGCCGCTGGTGCGGGATCAGGTCCAGGTGAGGCAGGTTGACGGTGGGGACGACGAGCGGGACGAGAGGGTCGCGCCGGTAGTTCTTTGCGTTGGAGAAGACGGCGAGGTTGGCTTTGAGGAATTCCATTTCTATTAACCCATATTAGCTTGTTGAACTTCCAAGGAGGAGGAGGTTTGGCTAAGACATACCGATGTCACCGGCGACATCTGCGTCCAGTCCGCTGAATACAACATCGCAGTCGGCGAACTCGCTGGCCTTGCATTCACGCACGATCAGCTCGCCCACCGCACCCATGGGCGAGGCCTGCTTCCACCTGACGGCATCCTTGTACTTCTTTCCAGCGGACCTAGACGAGGCTCCTACGGCGTGAAGGACAAAGTACGGGTGTTGCGACAGGAGCAGAATGAATCGTTGGCCCACCGAGCCAGTGCATCCCAGGACACCTGCATCGAACCAACCAAATTTAGTACGTAATTCCAGCAATTGGCTTCGATGAGTGAATCATACCGCATTTCTTAGTTGGGAATTGAGAAGCCATGGCTATTCCTGTATTAATTGACTGCTCAAAAGGGGCCAACTATTGTACGAATGTTCGTCTATTGAACCCTTCTAAAAACGTGAGTCAAGTTGTCTCCGTGAAAGATTTATACATACAGGATCGAGTGTTGTATGTCGTACCAGAATCGGGCGAGTGCCCTGTTGCCAAAATTTTGCCCCGCCAAATAAACCCCGCCATCCGCCATCGGAACACGCCTTCAGGGGTGTTGAATCTTATCCCCACTAAGCTATAGAGGTTATACCGTTCTGGAAATAAGTCTACTCGGTGTCTGGGTCCGCGCCATTTTTCTAGCTTCCAAACGGCATCTTCAGAACGGGGTCTGCCGTTTGCTATTAACAGAAGCCGAGATGTGAACTCTTTTAAAGTGATAATATCTGGCAGTATATCTGAATTGCGTCATTTTACGAAAACAAGGTCGTAGATATGTCGATACTAACCAACTTCACCCCTGAAATGCTGAATTTTGAGCTGAGAAAATATCGACCATTTTCTGAGCAAGTCTGTGATTTTACGATAGTAATGAAATTTCATCCCTGGAACCAACTATTTAAATGGCAGAAATTGACATTTATCACTTCACTGGTCTTAGTATGGGGCATTTAGACGGCCAACGGCTGACGGAGGGAAACACAACTCGTTATTGCTTCTAAGCTAGAAACATGCCAAGTGCGGTCGATTTTACAAACACCTTTTATAGTGCGTCATGATAGCTCGCCTGTCCCCAGGTATATACACGTTTATGAATAACACCCGCCATCATATCCCGAAAAGAAAAAAAAATCCCTGAGTGAACATCCCCTTTCTAATCCATTGGACGTATACCTTCGTACTCCACATAACCGCGAGCCAAAGTTTATATTTTCTGTAAGCCTAACCCCGTGCCTGATTGGCAACGGAACCAGAGGCGAAGTGTGCTCGTAGGTTCTCGGAGGCAATCTGGGCTGCTCGGTGCAATCTCGACTCCAAGTTGGAATCACCAAGCATCGCTCGGCCATGGAGGGTGAATTCCCTCATGAGCTTATTCAGCTCCTCGCCAGGCTCAATTCCGTACCAAAACATGACATCATTACCCCTGACGATACTACCGTCAGCCTTGTCAAAGAACCACGTGAGGTTCTCGTCATCAGCCTTCACAGTCCAGACCAAGCTAGGATATTCCTTCTTGATCGCAGCAAATATGTTGTCGGCTACGTTCGTCAGCCAGCCCGACTTCGTTATCGTCAAGGTAGCCAAAGTCGAATAGGACTGGTCTGGCGCGGGGTCGAGGACGACGGCGAGAGCCTTCATAGGCTCGTCGAAGTAAGCCTTGAATTTCCGTCCTTGTAAAAAGTCTAGATACCGATCTACCGTAGCCCGGGCGTCCCGGACCTCACGGTCTCGGACGAGCACATCCTTCAGCTTGGCGAGATCGCTAAAGTCCGCAACGCTCTCTGCAGTCATCAGCTTGTCTCCGCGGCGAATGAGAGTACCGGCTCCAGAGTCCGTGAACAACTCCTTCTGCAAGTCGCCAGGGTGGATGATAGCCACGCTTGACGAGCGCGGAAGCGTATCTAAGAGGTCCTTGATTTCCCGAATCTTTAGCCGGGTTCCATATTTGCACCATGGTTGCGACATAATGTGCTCATATTCTTCGTCGAGATTAATAGCCGAGATCTTCTGTGCGTTACCATCAAACAAGCCACCCTTCTCACTAAGATAAACAACTTTCAATGGTTCGAATTCGCGAGCCAGCTCCCCGGCTGCGACATCGGCGTTGACGTTCAACACCTGGCCCTCCTTCGTCTCGGCCATGGAAGTGAGAATGGGTAGATATCCGTTTTCAATGGCGGTTTGGATTGGCTCCTTATTGACCTCGGTGATCTTTCCAACGAACTTCCACTTCTCTTTGTCAAGGTAGTCAGCGGTGAAGACGCTGGATGTGATAGGGCGAGCGCGGACGCCCATTTCTTCCAGGCGCTGGACGAGCTTCAAGTTCTCGGCTAAGAAAAGTCGCCTGGCAATGCCCAACGTCTTTCCATCAGTAATACGGATCCCCTCCTCAAACTCGGGTTCAACGCCGGCCTCTTCCAGGAGCTTGTTGAGCTGCGGACCAGCACCGTGGACGATGATAGGGAAAAGTCCGACATGGTACAGGAACGCTAGCGAGGAGCAAAGTTCGTCAAGGTAGTCGGTCAAAATAGCGCCTCCGACCTTAATAACAGCGAATTGCTGTTGGGAGACGGAGGAGAAATGGGAGAGGTACTGTTGGACCTCTCGCTTGGAACCGACGTTGTTAAGTACCTGTATAACCGCGGCCCGCGTAGTTGAGTCGTTCGATCGAGAAGATGAATAGGCAGCTCGCGAAGTTCGTAGAGGAGTTGTAGCGATCGCCGGAGACACACGTGCTACTCGAGGGGTGACTCTACGAGAGCCAGCCCGGACGGCTACTCGTACTGCGCGCGAGAACATGGTTCCAAGATTGAATGGCGAAATACTAAAGGTATATGTGCTCGATTAATATACCTCCACGGCCTATTCAGCCGTGGTATCGCGACGAGAATCAAGCGACCGCGGGCGAAGCGCTGAAGGTCCTAGTAAGGGAGAGGGACTAAAATTGGGAGTCACAGCGAGTTAGTTTAAATAAATATTTGCGGTACAAGACGCTCGAGGGGAACACAGGACGCTGTAGGCAAACCAATTGAACTATAAAGACTTAATTACCTGAATTGACTAGAAGAGTGGCTTGCTACATGTATTTTATAAGTTGTCAAGTTCACATTGCTAGGACGTTATGAGGAGGGGCAGGTCAATTCGCGGTGATACTGTTATCCTCGGAGAGCACTTGTACATGGCCAAGAAAAAAAATTCTTGGTGACGCCGAAAATCGCAGCTACCAATTGAGATTGGGGCCACTAGAAAGGCCGGGGTAGCGATAATCTTAACCCTTGTTAAAGCATAGAAACCCACACTATTCATATAGATAGTATATCGCTAAACCGAAAGTAGAAACCCGAGAATCCAATAGACTTACACGAGAACCTTCCTAGCTGCCTACCTGTTATTTGACTTCTTCGCTTATTTCATCCCATCTTTCCCTAGATATGTCAATTATCCTAGGAACAAACAAACTCATGATATCATTCATGATGTACATTGCAAGCTTAAGCGTACATAGTGTCCTTTGTGACAATTGACCAGTACACAGACACTAGTTTCCGGTTAGAAGAGATATTCTCTTCCAAGTATATTGTCCGGACCCCTATGATCAGACCAGATCAAATTGTCACATCTACACACCATGACTCTCTTCTTGGCGCATTTATCCAGGGCCTCAAGCTTCAAGTTGCAGCAGATCCAAAAGCTTCGTCCCGGTACCTTGCGCAGCCAAGGATATCGACATTGACTCTGCAAGTCTTATCGTCCTATCGTAACCTCCAAATGAATTTCGAGTCATCAGGTATGAACTCTCAGGATCTGATTCGGCAGAGCGAATTCGTAATCAAATTCCTGCCAGTGGTTGAGATGCCGAGCTAGTCAGGGACCTTGATATTCAACCTATATTAATGTATCATTCAGAAAAGCACTCGACAAGTCATCTAACAGAGTTTCCTAAATCAGCAAGCCGGAGACACCCCTCCTAGTCGTGGTCGAAGGCTGTGCTTTAAAGGAGCAGGGCCTCAACGTGTTCAACGCGCTCAAAGATCAGGAGACTTCCCTGAATACTGGAAATCCCTCTGCGTTCTTGAAATTCGTGCAAGCGCTCAAGGCTACATCTATTCACTTGCCGGCCTTACACTGGAGGCAGTGCTCATGCAGGCAAACAAGCGGAGAGGCGGATTGGTCTCCTCCGGCATAAGGTGAGCCGAAGTTACACCTCTGTATCATATTTGTACTACCAGATGTCGAACGTGAGGAGTATGATGAGTCCCGGCTACTATAAAGTACGGGAGAGAGAAGCCAAATATACCAGATCCAAAGTCAACCATCTCCAACTTTCTCCAAAAGCTGCATTGTCGGAAATTTGGGTATTACTGTATGCAGCCGGGCGAATTCAGACTCATCTGGTCATACGACCATGCGTTGCGTTTCTCTCGAAGGCCTCCGATCCATATACGACTTCCCAACTTTCAGATTTTGCACAGTACAGCAATAAACATCTACCAATTTTCCCATACATGAGGATCTAGGCTTCCCTTAGACTACCTCAATGGAAAAATCGTCAGATTTGGAAATGAAGGCTACAGGGTTGTTGTCATCTGTTTATCGACTTTCGAATTTTGTATAATAGGTACATTTTTACAGGCAAAAAGGGTGGTCTATGTAACTCTACCTACGGATTGGTTGGTATCGCCACAATCTAGATCTCGCGAGAAGACTTATAAGTCAATTTAATTATTACATATACTTGAAATTGAGTGAATGGATTAAATATATCGATGTGCTTGCTATTGTTACATGAACTGCTGAGTTAACCCGGTGGGATCATATTATAACTAGACGGTGAAGGCCCCTTACTTTCTACCACAACTTGAATTAAGAGATATCGTTGTACCTACTCATTCCCCGATCGCTCTCGCTACTAACAACATCCCTCAATCTTTCGTCTGGTGACAGCTTCTTCTCACATCAATCTACCTCCTCAAGTCATAAATACGAAGTCCAATTCAGAACCTGTCGCCCTAATAATAGGAGAGAAGCTCAATGCCTCGTGTCTTACGAAGTGCTCCTCGGCCTTGAGGAAAGTGGATAGACGCTTGATCATCCTTCCTCAAGCTACCCAAGAGCCTTGATCTGGTGATTTCCTGGTGTTATCACTTCGACGTGGATACTATCTCCGAGAATGGATGAACAGTTATGAGCACATCAGAGAGATGAATTAAACATCAAACGGGGACGAGGGCGGCTTTCCATGCAGTAATAGTGCCTATGCGATCTTCATATAGGGTCTATCATCCCAAGAAGTCCTCATTCACAACCTTCCCTAACTTTCAGCTCGAGGATAGTGGAATGGTCATCAGTTGGACATTCCATTTGCCTAAAATATGGGGCTTGTTTCCATCTCACCTACCCTCAGAATCAAGCTCTTCTACGCTGATACTCATTGAGATTGGACCGCAAGTCAGGAGACTTTATGAAGATTTTTAAATGTTGCCGAAATGACGAAATCCGAACAAGTCACACCAATAACTCTTAACCATCCTTTAGTTTCCCTATCATTTATAAAGTCCCTCCTGAGATGACGTGGGGGTATCCTTAGCTTAGTGGCATCGTCTTCTAAATTCGTGAACAAAGCAAGTCATTGTTACACGCAGGGAGACTAGTGTGACATAGCTACAGACTTCATTAACCAACCTGCATGACATACGTTCCCATTAGCAGAGAGTTGGAAGCACACGTGTTGGGCAAGACATCAAAGGGTATTAGTATTCAGGGGTCGTAAGATATCTTGAATTAGCTGAAAAACGCCTCGCCATCATACATACAAGTCGGTCCTCCACCGCACTAACCCCTCTGTGCTTGGTTGGGGTGTTCAGTGGTATCCCAAGCATTTCCGAAATTTCGTTCCATTCACGAGCCAAAGAAAGACCGGTCAAATCAAAAGACAAACTCCTCTCTGTGCTGCGACTGACTCCTAAGATTTTGATGATCGGGAGTCGACTATGTGCTTTCGCTTGCTCGTAACCAGCGAGATTTCAACTCCTCGTCATACCATCAAGTTCGTCTATTCGATTCGCACTTGATGCTCCCAGTGGTGTACACATGATGGAAAATTAGTGTAGCTTGCCTTGACCGGCGAGGACTGGAAACAGGCGAGTTAGCTTCTTATTATTTTTGGTGAAGACAAGATATTACTTACCAGAAGGAACGATGATGACGAGAAGCAAGACGATAATGCCACCGATCAGGCATGCTCTCATCTTCATGTCCTTCCACCACATCTGCTTACGGACTCTGTTGGCACCGCGACGGAAGCCTTGGGCAGAGACAGCCAAGTTGTCGGTCTTATCTTGCAGGGCATCGAGACGCTCGCCACGCTGGGACACCTTGTTGATGTTCTCTCGCATAACACCTACAGTGTCGTCGATTTGCTACGAGGCCAATTGTTAGCTTGTTTGTTCTGTTAATTATATATTAATCACTTTTTTCCCAAGCCGGATCATGAGACATCATCGCTCGCAACCGCAACAATATCGCAAAGCCTAGAAATGTCGCAAGATGGGGCCTTGAATGTATTTTGACGGCGCGAAGAAAGACATTGTATCGAGAAGCAGTGGTAGCAGGGGGGAAGATGACACCAAGAATATTATCATCAATGGTAGGCCCATGCGCATCTTCTCCCAATTCCTTGCTGTCTACTCTTGGAATATGGGGTGTAAACTATCGTTGTCGGTCGCACTATAGACATAGTATAGACGTGGTTGGGCGTAGAAGAGATGGTGTCGTCACAGGTAGGGGCGCGGTCGGTCGGCTCTATTGGAGGCCATCGATGTCTCATGATCCGGGAAGAAAAACATCGAAAATTAGATTTGCGCGACGAGAAAGACTTACCGCTTGCAGGGCCTGTGTTCGGGCATTTCCACCCTGTTGGGATGCGGACTGGCCGCTGGGGATGTAGGGGTCGTAGGGAGCTTCTTGGTTCGACATTTTGGCGAGTATTGATGTAACGGGTGGAATTGACGTTTGTCAGGAGATCAAGCTCAAGCCGTCGAAAAGAAGGCGGAATAAACGGAGTACGGGTTGTACGTTTGTCGCGACGATGAGAATTGGGTTTTGTTTGATGGTATGCGTGTGGCGAAGAACGTTGAGAATGGAAAGATGCAGAGAGGTTGGAAGGAGGTCGGAACTTCAGGAACAGGTTGCGAAGGTTAAAGTCGTATCCGAGACGCTTGGTTGTTTGGCAACGCTGGGAGTTTTAGTACAAAGATACATAAGGGAGCGCTAAGGGAAGCGCTAGCACTGTTTCGGGGCTGTGTTACATGACCTCAGCACACGCTAGTCAAGGCTAGAAGACCCATTCATGTGACTTGAAACTTACATAATCACCTTCGATAATCGATAATCAACCTCTTTAATACAATAACTTTGCTTTTGTGAGCAGTTATCCGGGGTAATTCACTTCGGTCATCAGCATCAGCCACTTCTCACGCCTATCAATCTACCCACACAGCTTTCAGCTTGGCTCGTGGCGGAGGGTCTGGAACACGCAATCACAACACGATACCACGCAGGCAACAGTGAATACGGTGCTATAGCGGCAGTTTTAGCAAGGTTAGTACTGTCATTGAGCTGAGACACTGTGCCAGCAAAGGAACTCATCCAGCTAATCACAATTGAGGTTATTCACAGTTCTTTACCCCATAAAGAGGATAATAAATAGAGCATATTGTGAATCAGCTCAAATCATTCGTGCAACTAAGTTGAAAAGAACCGGTTAGATGAATCAGACAATAAATTGAAGTGGTCAATTGTCATGATCTAGGTAAAAGGGGCTTCTAGAGCCAAAAAGGGGCTACACACAGAGCTTAGCGGGTCGGAGGACTCACATCTAAATGGTGAGACAATCTTAAATATAGACTCCCTTGCCTCAGTCAACAAGTTTACATGTATGACTTCAGCTCTAATAGCCACCGTTTTCTTGCAAGCTTCCTCTTTTCTCTGTTTCTCGTGCCAATGGGTACACAAGACAGTGATATCAAGATGTCTTCGGCAACAACAGTACTAGCTCTTAATACATGCAGGAAACTGTATAAATAGATAATCTTTAGTCTTCTATATCACCATGTCCTATCACATAATGTGTTATTAGACTTATAAGCGAGTGATTATCAGATCTAGACTGTAGCATCTAGCTAGAGCACTATCCGAGCTCTCTCCCTATTGCAATCCGAACATAACATCCACAAGCACCTAAATCACCAACAGTGACTTTTGATCTGCAAGTCTAGTCGTCTTAGATGGCTCTTGTCAAGAGTCGCCTATCTACCTGGTATGCCACTGATACGCAATACGGCTGAGTCGAGTTGATTAGAAGGGGCAACGAGTCGGTTAGCACACCCGACTATTTCCTTCCTGACGCCCACTTAGTGATATACCAATCAAAACATAAAACCAGTCCTAAAGGCAAAAAGTCTATTATCTAAAGTCTCAATCGTTCACCTTGTCGCGCCTTCCCATCTTTCTCCATTCCGTAGTCCAGACACGTCGACATGCACAACCTTGATTTCGATGAAGATTACATTGAGTCGTTGGTATATTACACTGTTTTAACTAAGTTAAGAAGATATGAGAACTTCCAACGCGTCCAACGCGTCTAACATCTCAGAGTCTGCCTAAGTTGCTTGTAGGCGACGGCCCCTAGCAACGCGACGTCCAGCGCGTTTCGCTTAGCAACCACACGTTCAGTTACCTGCCTAGAGACCATTGTAAGGTATATAAGTAATAAAAACATGTGTCCCAATGCCTACGGGCAATCGAAGTGGTGTAGTTGAAAAATTGAATGTTGTTCCAAAATTGAATATTGTTCGAAATTTGTTTGAAATTTGTTTGAAAATAATTTTTTGCCAAAGGTAGCGCGTTCGAAACCTAGCTCAAAGCACTTTTTTTTTTTTTACTCAAGATAAATAAAATACTTCCAGAATGCTTTAGAAACAGCGAATAAATATTCCAGCTCTATTTTTATTATAATTAAGACCCCTTCGCGCATAATCTACCAACTTTCGGTGCGTCTAGACGCCATCATTGAGTCGCGTAAGGAGGCCTTGGTCGCTATATTTATTCATACGGGCGCTGTAGAAGTCTCAGTCCTATGGAGACTTCTTTCTTGACAATGGGAGGATTTGGGTGTGCATAGGAAGCATTCTCGAAATGACTGTGGTAGAGATTCGCGATTGCTCTGGAAGGTTAAGCAATCGCGCCGCTAGTGCCCTGGGCATTGTATTATTCGAAGAAGGGAGCTTTCTATCTCTTGCTTATAGAACCTACTTGGGGAATCACACCTGGTTAGCAATGCATATTGGGAGAGAGAGTCGGAGCAGCCACGTCGCACCGCTCCATGTTGAACTGCTGCTCTACGAGTCTTATAACGACTCAAGCCACCAAACTTCAAATAACTAGGTAGATAACTTCAGTTAATATAATAAGCCCATTATTCATAGACTTGTCCTAGACTGTTAGTTATCACGCTACTCTCCTTGCATTCATCTCTCTTAATGAAGTAGTCCGCGACCTTCTTAATACCCCAATTACCGACTTCCCAGATTCACCGTTATGTCGTAGTCGATCATTTTCGGAGTGATAGATTGCTCCGAGCTACGTCCGTGAGTTTGTAAAATTCGGCGGAATGATATTCATCGTCACGAATTAGCGGCGTGCGCTTCCTCAGTCATTATTATCGACATAGTAGGAGTCTTTGGGAGACAAACGTAGAGAGAACCTAGATAGGTGTCTCCTAGGCATGTTATGGTCAATCCAGGAGACTCTAATTGGGAATACAAATGGGCCTAAGTGCAGACATCCTTGTAATTTCTATTTTGCTACCTAGGTAGGAAACTACAAGGAGGTTTCTCGTGAGCTTCAAAATTAATGTCTGTCATACTGTATAAAACTATCGATGCGATTTCTACTCAAAGACGAGCAATAATACCTCACTAAGAATTACGTGGTAAACTATCAAATATCTCAACCTTCAGTGATTAGATCAGGTCCTAAATCGGATAGGCACATCGGGAACAAAAGTAGTTCTTATGTATGCTTTTGAACATTCCTCCGGGTACTTAAAGACGGGTCTTGTGACGTCTGGCTGTAGATATGTATGTGATACTAGAACCTCACGTCATCGCTCATGTATGGGCGTCAATAAGCGAGCCGTCTGGTTGGGAATAAAGTAATTGTACTTATGTAAGGTTCATCTTACTACGTGCAATGCCACATTGTTCGAATAATTAGACGCTGGTTCGTATAAGTCGCCACAAATGCCGACGAATTCAGGGGCGAAAGGACCGGGAAAGATTTCACGCCTAACTTATTGAATATCCGTAGACTAGACTGAATATTGCATTGTAATCTAAGGTCACTTGTCCTTTTAAAAAACTCTTCCCTAGGCCTCGCTATAAAACGATTGTCCTAATGTTGATTCCGGCTTGGTGGACGTGGCCAGAGGTAAATACGTATCTACTAGTAGGTTGGCGCCGTGACTCGATGACTACCTACCTAGGTAGGTAACCATGAGTGGATGTTACGATGTTGTAGATACGGTAGATAGGTCGATTAACGTGAGAACCAACTACTGGACCAAGAGGATCCAGCTGCTTAAGTTGCCCATGGTAAAATAAAGATGTTTTGAACTAGTTATACAAAAGTTATTGAAAATTGATTGAAGCATCTACAAGTAATGGTACGCTCTGCGAGCTCCAGGCACTGCCCCATCCCAGCCGAGCTCAACTCAGACCCATAGCCCGTTTGCTTCGAACCTGTGCTTTGTATTTTTTTTTTTTTTTTTGAAAGCATCATTTATTCGTTTTCTTCCTCTCCTCGCTCGAGACGGTGAATGTCTCGGTGACATAGATACCCGCTTCCTCATCTGAATACTGTACAATGTGTTCCTGGCTCGCTTCGCTCGGTAGCCTTATCTTGGGATTGTTTCCCTTCCTGCTGGTCCAACCTCGAGAAGGCATTTCGAACGCCTTTCCACCGGAGGAACTACTAGAATTTCCCGCATTTGCTTGGCTCTCGACTACGACAGAATGACTATGAGCCTTCGACCCCTTGCCTGAGCGTAGTCCGGACGCCCCCGATCCATATCGACCGCTGGAACCCGTTTGCGTAGAACCTTTTAAACCCCAGAGGCGTCGACTGAAGAGCGGCTTGATAGCGGGAGCGGAAACCACGAAAGCCGTGACTAGGTACTCGCGAGTAGCCCATTGGGTGGCGACAAGAAGGTCGAGCAGAGAGCGCAGGGAATAGACTGTTCGCAAAAGGGTGGCAATAATGATGAAGATACCAGAACTGAAAAGGAAACCGAGAATAAGTTTGCGAGATAGCGGGATCTTGACCTGCCATAAAAGCGGGAGCGGAATGGCCATTATACCCAAATCGGAACTGTAGTGGGCGAATATGTTAGACAACGAACTGCAGGTATGAATCTTTCACTGGTTAATAGATGAACTTACATTATACTGAGAATAGGGTACAAGATGTAGTTCTCTCTGCGGAAGACACAGCTATCTGTTTTGATTCGTTAGACAACAGCACATATCGTTCATGATATCGTACGCCAAGGTGAGGGAATCTGTTCACTAACCACCAGGATAAGGTTTGACCTGCCATGCCCTCTCGATAGGCGTGCAGAGACAAAATTGAAACAGGATAGCGATAGTGAAAGTAATCAATGTACCGATACGAATCCACTTGGCCAACTTGTTCTGCCAGAGATTCATAGTCTAGTAATTGTAAGCATTTCTCTGATCGATTAGATATTACAGCTGAGACGTACCATGCGGTCATAGTAAAAGAGGACTACAGCCTTCATGGACCAGATAAGGCAGATGTAGCAGTTCCATGATGCAAAAGTCAGCTTGTCACCGATCCTGAAACTATCAACTTGGGCGTCGGTGAGTAGTGCAGCTGACTCAAAAGTTTGCCCAACACTGCTGCCGTAGACACCTATATATTGCAGGATGACCAAGTCCGTCGTCCAAAAGGCCTGTAGAATATTCGTTGTTCGTTAATCATCTCTTCTTAAAATTGATGTCAAGTTTGTGGCGAGCAATGACAAACATACTATCGCTATGACAGTAAAGAAATCGTCCCAGTACATTCCCCGAAAGCCCACAAGCATTACTCTCGTGAAAATGCGAGTAAGGAAAATTGCCATGCCGAGGGCATACTCGGTATATGACTCGATGTTCACATCTTCTTGGGTTGGCATGATGGGCTTCTCGTGGGGATTTCTTCGAAGTGGGAATAGTCACGCACAGCGAGTGCGTCAAAAGTGCTGATAAGAATCGCTGCGCTCAGCGACAGTAGTAGAGCGGCCCTCTACCATCTATTATATAAAGATGCCTACATTCGTAGGCTGGCAAACAGGGACAGAGTTTTCATGTAGTTGTATCTGTAGTGTTACCCAAGTAGCCTGAATATGTCGATCTGTCCCAAGATCAGGGGTTGAGTTCGCGATTTTTCTCCCCTTGGCTGTGCGAGTAGAAAAAGGTTTCGTGAAGAAGCGAGTCATTCTGGTAAGCCCCAAAGCCCGTAACTGTAAACCATGTCTGACCCCGGTATGTAAAAGGATTAAGATACGGTGGTTTTGCAACGGGGATGATCCGTAAGACGCTAGGACCCCCACAATGCTGGTTCCCGCGTCCGGGGTACGGATCCTATATATCCACAGGACAAGGTCTTTTCGTTCGTATGTACGGTTGGCAGTAAGTGGGAAAGACTCACTGTTCTCTGTAAGATCCCAGCTTAGATTCTTAAACCCCAATTACTAGGTATTTTATGGTTAGATCACATTGCCAGCTGAACCCGCGAATATGGGAGATGATGATTCGACATATTAGGTTAAGATTTGAGTAGAAAATCATTGCTACGTTGTATGTCATCGAACCCCATTCCACTAGTGGTTCTTATTAAGACATGATCATGATAAAAAATAGTATCTACCTCTTTGATTGGCTTACTGCCGTACATACTGCAGCGTACATGCTGCAGTTAACTTTAAAGCATTGCCGGTCCCTGCCCCATTCCTACAGCTGCATAAGATATAGCTCGGAAGACGGGGTACAAGGTCCTATTGCCTGCGATGCAGCTCATGTCACGCACTCTTGACTGCATAGAAGTCGTCTGCAAGGAATGTTTTGAACTGCGATGGTAAGCGACCTCGGTCCGTCCGTCGTTCGACATGTCAACCCCCTGAAGTAATTTGATTCCCACCATGGAGTTTAGAATTCAAAACATTTCGGTGGCGTTTATGTCGTTTATCATATAACCTGAACTGGCAACGAACTGCAACCCCCTTCTTGGTAACGAAGGCTCATACTTTGCACTTCGTGATTAACCTTGATGTTATAGTCAAATGGTTCATAGGAAACTTTCCATGATTAACGGCCATTTCGGAAACAAATGCAACGTACATAGGAGGTAATTACGGTAATAGACCTAGGATTGCAAGAGCCATGCTGCCACTACGCGAGCAGTTCCGTGCGGCGACGCTTTGAATAGAACCAAGAAATCCCCTCTGCTGGCGTAAGATGCCGCCACCCCTGCAATTTTGTGCTTCGCTGAATAAGAGAGTGACTGGCTCGTGCTGCTGGTATACTAGATCGACCCATTGCGTTTATCGTTCTGGATATCTCGGATAACTCGCTGATTAATAAAGGTCATTGCGCGGCGAACATCATATAAAGTAATGGAGGAGAACGACCCCAGTATACTTGGCTATGCTGTTAGATGCAAGGAGTGGCGTTTTATACCAGGTTGGGAGTTAGGGGGGTTGCATTGAGTTGCCAGTTAAGGTAATAAATACCGCATACTAGCAATACTATACATGGTGATAAACGTGTTAATAGACATATTGGTATCTATCGATGCCCATCTGGGCTTCCTTCCCCCCTCTCTATTGCCCCAGGAACTGGGTCAACCACACGATATTCAGGTTTTACTTTGGTTCGATACAGTTGCTCGGAAAACACCTCGGTGCCTCAAACCCAGTGAGGTTAGGAAGTTCGTTGGTTGACATGCCGGGAATAGAACGTGTTTATCCCTGTCCCTTCTTTTGAGGCTACCAGAAAAAGACCATAACGCCAGGCTCTCTGACTTCTCATGTTTGTATCTTGTTCTTCAAACTTTCTGATTTTGCGCGTCGTCAATTTTCACAATGACAGAAGCCGCAGACTCTTCAATTGTTCGCTCACGAACTAGGGACGATGGCGACGAACTTCGTTCCCAGGCGCTGGCTGCAGACTCGAAACAGCTGCCGCCGGGATACTATTCTAGCGCTCGGGTCATTGGTACGTTTGGCGGTATCGGCTTCAGTCTTTTGGGCACTTATTGGGCCTTCTCAGTCGGGGCTGCTGTAATCACGGCGATCAACCGTGATATCGGGCCTAGTGCGAACGCCAGCCTTTTTTCGATCGTGTGGACTCTTTGCGACTGTATCAGCATTCTCCTCTTCGGCCGTCTTTCGGATAAGTTCGGTCGCCGGTGGTTGGCCATCGGTGCTAACCTCCTCGGCATAGTCGGTGGCATTGTCGCATGTACGGCAAAGAATATGGATGTTTTGATAGGGGCTAATGTCTTGCTTGGACTTGCATCAGGACCGCCGGCGTCCTACCCATTACTGACTGGCGAGCTTGCGACCAACAAGACGAAGTATCTCGCTACCGTCATGGTCGTGATACCAAACGTCATCGCCACTGGGTTCGGCGCGTATTTGGGTCAGAGGATTGTGCTACAGACGACATGGAGATGGGTCTTCATCATTTACATCATATTCATGGTTCCTGGCACGGTACTATTTTACTTCTTCTATTTTCCCCCTTCTTTCACGCAAATGCACGGAAAGGCTGTCAAGACAATCGACGAGATCAAGAGGATCGACTTTGTTGGAGTGTTCCTCCTTGTTGCCGGCCTGGCGCTGTTCCTTTTGGGTGTCTCTTGGGGAGGTCAGCCTTTGGCCTGGAATTCCGCGACAATTCTGGGCCTTCTCATTTCAGGATTCGTATGTCTTGTTGCCTTTGTCCTATATGAGATCTTTGGAGGAGCAGAGCGTCCCATCATCCCGATGCACTTTTTCAGGGACCTGACAGGATTTACCCCTATTGTGGTCATTTCAGCCGTCACTGGCTGTCTCAACGTGGCCCTGCAAATCACCTGGCCTTCCCAAGTTACTAGGGTCTTCGGTACAAGCGATTGGGAGACCACAGCGTGGCTCACGACAACTGTTGCTTTTGGCGCTTGGGCTGGTATCGTCTTTGTTGGTTCTCTGTTCCATATCATCAAGCACATTCGTTGGCAGCTTATTGTGGGATGTGTTTGGATGTCTGCTTTCGTGGGGGCAATGGCTTCAATCGACCCTAACGAACGTGGCCAGGCGGCTGCATTCTCGTTCCTTGCCACTGTTCCTGTTGGATGGGGTGAAGTAGTTACTATGCTTATGGTCCAATACGTTGCATCTGATATGGACCTTGGCGTGGCATTCGGTATGTATCATTAATCCTTCACTAATCCTGCGCAGTAAAACCAAGCGCAAGGGGCGGTTAAGCTAACAGCGATATAGCTATTGTTTCCGCAATGCGTAGCGTGATTGGCTCCATTTTCACAGCAGTCTTCACAGCCGAGATTGCGAACAAGCTCCCAGAGAAATTGACCTCGATTGTCGTTCCTGCCGTTACCTCAGCCGGCCTACCGTCTTCATCTATACCCGACCTCCTTTCAGCTGTCGCTGCCGGTACTACGGACGCTCTCCGCGCTGTACCAGGCATGACTGACGAGATCCTCGCCGTAGCGTCGGCAAAGATAGCCGAATCCTACGCCGCCGCATACACCTACCCATTCTATACCGGTCTAGCGCTGGGTATTGTTTCGATCATCGCAGCGGTCTGCATTCGCGACTTTGACCACCACTTGACCGAGCACGTCAGCAGACAACTTTACCACAAGAGCGATACAGATAAGGATATCTTATCCTTAGTTGAGCACCCAACTGCTGTAGAGGGAGAGACAGTGACTGAGACGAAGCAAATCACCAAGACTTCAGACGGAGCTGCTTCCGCCTAGAGGCTAACCATAATCCAGAAAAACCGTTGGCAGAAATTTTTGTAAAGCGCTAGAATTGTGTGTAGTGCCACGCAGCTAATATCGTACATAGATCTCTTTGTATCCTCAAAATTCTGTATCTAGATCTCAAGACTTAGACTGCATATTACCTTGTTATATAACACTGTCTCTAAACCACAGTGTGTGGAATATCAATTTCTTGCGTTTATAAGTCTTAGACTTACTGGCCACAATGAAGTTTCCTTCCCCTACCCCACCATATACCCAAGAAAGCTGCGAAATTTATACCTGAATACAACAAGGGGGTGGCCAGCTGAAATTTTAGTACTACGTCTTATTCGACCTTCAATTGGCCGCTGCTAGCAAGGGGCTTGCGCGAACCCTTCTGGCATTCTCTAGGATCAGCTCGTTCAATATTACCATAAAGGAACAATAATAGTTGAATGCACGTCCTCAATGGGTCGAATGACTATCATATACTTAAGGAGGTAGGTAAGTATTTATTGTGTCCCTTGTACAGACATATGTAAGTAGTATTGAGACTAGGGGTAGCTTATAACGAATTATTTCAAAGTATTGTCGTCTAAGTGCGTCTAGTGGACGCGACATCCATCATGGGAATACCACAACTGCCCTTCCCGCTAACTTCCCAGTCCTCAACGCATCGTACGCTTTATCTAGCTCGTCAAACTTGAATTTCTCTATGTCGATTCTCAATTTCCCACTCCTTGCCAAGTCGCACACCTCCCTCAAATCTTGCCGCGTGCTACCCAAGCTAATTGCGAACTCGCAGCTAGTGGCCAGCAAACCCCAACCTACTTCCAGCGTGCCGCCCTGCATACCGACGAGAACGATACGACCTCGCGGACGGGAAATCTTGGCTGCTAGCTTGAGGGTGTTAGCCGTGCCTACGAAGTCGATAATGGCATCGACTCCGCGGCCCCCAGTCTGAGACAAAATCTGTTCGGCTGCGGCCGTTCCATCGCCTTCGAAAAGAGCCACTTCATCGGCCCCCACCTCCTTTGCGGTCTGGAGGCGGCTTGGGATGTTGTCAATGGCGAAGATACGTGCCGAAGATAGGAGCTTGATAAATTGCACACCGTAGGTGCCTAGACCGCCAATGCCAATGAGGGCTGCGCTTGTGCCAGGTTTCAGGCGCTGGACAGCGGTTTGAATTGCGTGGTAGGCCGTAACGCCAGCGTCGGTTAGGGGGGCGTATAAAATAGGGTCGCCGTCACCAATGGAAATAACCTCCGTTCGAGGGACGAGGAGATACTCGGCTAAGCCGCCGTCCATGCCGCATCCGCGAGTCATTCCAATGGCGTTGCGCTTAAAAGCTTCGCAATGTTGTTCGGCGTTGTCGGTGCAGTATTCGCAGTTACCGCAATGGCGCATGTGGTGCACGACGACGGCCTCGCCGATCTTCAGGTCCGTCACCGCATTGCCGACTTGCTCTACGTAGCCCGCGTTTTCGTGGCCTAGGATGTAGCCCGGGTCGAGTGAGTTGGCGTATGGTGCTGAGCCGGGCTTGCTGTCTACCATGTCCAAGTCAGAGCGGCATAGGCCGGCGGCCTTCATACGGATGAGGACATCCCCGGGACCTGGCTCAGGCTTGGGAACGTCGACATATTGGCCTGGTTGACCCCATTGCACCAGCTTGTAGGCTTTCATTGTGAAGCAATGTAGGACTGCAATTGACGGTGTTGTAATGTAATTAAGGGTCCACGAAACAATTTGGTTCACTCTCAATTTTGATCAGAATCATACCAAGAAAAAGTAACGGTTTCTACTAAAAATACTCCTCGTCCGCAAATGCAAAGATAAATGTTTTCAAGCGGTGTCTCGATTCCTTCCTATGTTACTATGTTCTCCTCCTGCAGTGGACGTGTTCCCCAGGAGATCAAGTTGTAGATCTACTCTTTTCAGGTATAGCCCGCTGGAGCTATGGTGGAGAGCTGCACAAGTGAAGATGCATAATAAGGTATGTGGTTATACTGGCGCCTACCGTCTTTTGCTAAGACTGGACCAGATACTTGGATAACCGACGATGGTAATAGTCGAGTTATTATCATGCCGTACATGGCCCTGTAACATGCGCAGCATGCGTTCCTCGGAAATAAAGTATGTGGTAGTATCATGGTAGTATCAATAGCGTGTGGGGTTTAGTACTGGTAGCGAGAATTGGTTACCCTGGCAGCCTGGGCTACCTGGTCTTCTAACGCTAGACAAGGGGTAGAAGGAGGGTACCGTAGGGCATACCCGGAACCGGGCCGTTTACAGGGTATATGATCATGAAGTTCGTCTTAACCGAGCTTGGGGGAAACGTAAAATGCAATCACATATGATGATCATACTGAAGCCGGCAACCGTTTATTATGATATGTTACCTCTGTCACATACTACCAAAGCATTCCCGATCGGCTGACCGCTTTCGATGAAAGTAGTAGGGTAGTTCATATCAAGCACGTGTTGCAGGGAGTATGATAAGACAAAAGAGACTTAGGATTGCACTATGTAACATTGTGACAGTCTTATACCATGTCTTGCAAGGTATCCGTCCTCTATCTTAAAATCAAGGCCTCGCAAGGCTAACCACGTAATGAAAAGGCTACTATCAGGACATGGGTATCATACGGTACTGTGCAGAGTGGAATCTTTCCTTGTCAGATGGATTCATCCCCAGAGTCAGTGGAGAGTCCAGTTAGCGCAGATCAGTGGATATGCGGATATGTGGATACATGTCAACTCATTAGCTTCATGTACCTAGCTCAGCTTCGCAATAAAAACGAAACGAGAGAAAGAAATAATGGTTAATACGTAAAACTGGGTTGCTAAAGCGAATACGTTACCAACTAGGTAGTAAGAGTGTCAGGTCAACTTAAAAGAGGCTCAAGAGGTAAACCAGTCCGAGTGCCAATCTTGCGACTGTATGATATCCTTGTTGAGAATATAAAACGAGTACGTGTACCTATGAAACCAGTACCATAGCCCAATACGAGCCAAGTAGAAATGATGAATTATGCGTAAACTGTCTATTACGGATATATGTTATTAGTTGAATACCACTCCATGTTGGCGCGGATGTTGTGATAGCCATGGGATTTTTGACTCCCAAGTAAGTCTCGGGTCTTGTCCCGTATTGGCAAACGTAAAAGGAGCTGGGTTCGCCTGGTCTTCACTACTTCGCAATTTCGTCTGGCCCAAATTACATGGGTCATATAGAGATAGATTAGGTTGACGATGAGTCGAGGAGGCTGGCCAACACAGACTGCAAGGTCAAATGCAAAGCAGAGTGGGTATGGGGGAAAGGGAGAACCGATCATATTGTGGCCTGTGAGGGCCTATCGTTTTTTCATAGCCGATATGGGTCACCTTGCATATACCAAACACTTGGAGCCAATGCTTTGAATGATCGAGATGTCTTTCAAACCCAGTGCTAATTCATTTAAGAACATGGTATCCCAGCTGGATGCCGACAGGGCACCTTACGCCAAGTGTGGTCCATGTTAAGACATTACAGTAATTATCGCAATACGTTTCCCAACGCCGTAATCAACGAATTTATAGTAACTCAGGGGTAATGATAGAGAATGTCATAACCTGCCGAGACTACCTAGGTAGGTATGCAGTCCCAGACACGGAGTATTGTAATCGAGATTGGATGGATTGTCACAAGATTACCCGACCTATTATTCGGTTGTGAAGTTTCAATAGCAAAGACTCGCCGAGGTTGACAGTGTGTGTATCGTCATCATACTATTCAAATGGATGGTTTCAATGACAGAATGGACAGTGACCAGGTACGTTATTGACCTCCTGAATATCATCTAGGTGCCTTATACACTAGTAGTTCGTAATATATGACTCGTGTGGATTTAATAGAAAACAATTCTTTGAAAACTATTAGTAAGAGAAGATATAGTGATGTAGCCTGAAGGTCTTTTATATAGCAAGATTTTTCTTACTAATTGAAGGCAGGAGGGATTTTGTCTCTTCGCTGTCGACAACCACTGAGAATTGTAGTTATAATAAAAGTACCGCTCCATGTTCGCTCAGGCTGGCAATCCCAGAGGCTGGAACACGCAATTCGGTACTGACCGCAGAACTCTTTTTCACTGATGTCCAGTCCAGTGAATATGAATGAAGACAAGTGGTAGTAACTGCACCGCGCCATTTCTCTCCCGTGCTGCTTAATACATAAGCTTTGCCTCATTGCGGAATAAGATACATGTAATTTCGAAGCTACCTCAATAGGCCATTCGGATATCTCGATCTCTTATAACAAAGGGCTAGGATTAGTGGCGAGCTGGTGTAACATTCAGGCATCAGTAAATCTACTCCTGCCTGAGTTATACAGACTTCTCAATATCTCCACTGATAATAGAAGTTGTAGCCTATCTAATAACCTGTGTAAGATTGACAAACAAGGTAGTGGGAATAGCCCACAGCTACTACAATGCAGTAGAATTAAAGATTTGATTTTTGCGAGGACTTCACACTCTGTGCCAACAAAAAGTTGCCGTCAAGGCTCTGACGAGCACAGAAGACCGAATACAGGTACCTAGTGTTGAAAGAATCTCCGAGCAACCTCTCTGTAACAGTTTTTGATTTGATATTTCAAAAGTCGTAATATCTTGATAGACTTATCTTCAAACAGAGGAAGACGGCAATTTATCGGCCCGAATCTTTGGTCTCCTTGTTGGATCAGGGCTTTAGAAGAGTTTCAATCGCAGCCAAAGATTTCACCTTGATGGCTTGCGTAAGAGGTAACTCAAATTTATGTCTATTGTGTTAACACTTGATAAATCACCCCAACAACTGAACTAGCATAAGGAGGAGATCTTCCCTGTTCTCAATTCCTCCGCAACTAATGACGATACCTCATCCCAGCGCTCGATTGTGTCTGCCTCGGCATCGAACGCATACAGCCACCTGTTCCGCATCTTGATGGACTCAGGATCGATCTCGACACCCTCATCTACGTCTTTGAGCGCATTATGCCAACGATCTCTCAGATCCTCCCCGTTCGTTTGACTGGCTCTAGTTCTCTTGAATCGTAGCTTCTCGTAGCACCTTGTCTGTACATCGGGTTAGTTCAGGCGCCACACACACAAGAGGCGTCCAAAGCGGGGGAATTCTCACTGCCAATGGTATGTTGTCTTTCCCAGCCAGTTTCAGGCAAACCGCCAGTACTCCCGCGCTCTCCGTCGCCTGACTTGCGCCCTGCGCGCTTGTTGGCAGATGCGGATGGCAGCTGTCTCCCAATAACGCGATTTTATGGCTCTTAGACACCCAGGTAGGGAGAGGGTCTCTGTAACAAATCTTCCAGTCTAGACACGACTCGGTTTTCTCAACCGCAGCGTATATTCGAGGGTCTAGACCCTTCAGCGACTTCTTGACCTCTTCCATGTT
The DNA here is from genome assembly GCA_023628415.1 of Hypoxylon sp. PDH2405. Lineage (NCBI taxonomy): Eukaryota > Fungi > Ascomycota > Sordariomycetes > Xylariales > Hypoxylaceae > Hypoxylon > Hypoxylon sp. PDH2405. The sequence continues at coordinate 110,278 of JAMAKT010000084.1, read as the reverse complement.
CCCCTCCTGGAACCATGACTCCTTGATTACCATGTCTGCCTCATGAGAAAGCTTGCGGGTTACGATCCAATTAAACTCGTCACCGTTTCGGAGAGTGTTCTGGACCAAGTGCGTATCTTTGCCGATCCTAGGTCGATGCCTTGAGTGCCTAGTTCACTGGAGGAAATATCGACTCAGTTGAAAGTTTTACATACCAAATATTCACACAGTCATGATCTACGAATTCGCGACACAGCGGATCCTCCCGTAAGTGCTTGCCGGGGAAATACGCGCGATAGCACGAATACCCGCTGCTCTTCGGTGCATCCTCAAAGCCCAGAACAAGTTCTCGCGCACGCGACTTAATACCGTCAGCACCTATAATGATATCGGCCGTCTCCTCCGTGCCATCAGCAAAGAAGATGCTTGGCTTCGACTCATTGTACGCGACTACCTCGCGGCCCATGCGTATCTCTATACCGGCATCTTTTACTGCCTGGATAAACGCCTCGTGGTAGTCTCCACGGTGTCCGATATAGCCCGCCATGTCCATCAAGGGCTGTTGCGCCAGGATTTTGCCGTCGTGCCACCGGCGAATCTGCATGTCTGGGGCTTGGTTGCCGATGCTCGTTAGGCGGCGGTACAGCGATGTACCGCCCCAGCGCTCGAGCAACTTGAGTGCGTTCTCGCCTAAACCTAGTGAGTCACCCAGACGCCGGAATCCCTTCAGCCTCTCGTAGATGACTACCGAATGTCCATGATGTTTGAGAGCGAGTGCGCAGGCGCATCCACCAAGACCTGCGCCGATGACGATGGCTTATGAAGTAATCCAGTCAGCAACGTTCTGGAGATAGAACCCAATCATTTTATTTCACTTACCCTTAATGGGCTCCTTTTCTTCACCGTTGGTCGTCATGGCAAGCCAAGTGTATTACTATGATCCAAATTTGGGGAGACTGAAAGGATTGAAAATGTTTGATGGAATATGTCCTCTGAATACATCCAGGCGGCATTTAGAGATATACCTACTGTGTGGAAGTCGTCGTGCCGATAGAATCCCATATCCGCAAATAACTCCCCGAGGCACATGGCCAATACAGACCCCACGAGCTACACCTGTTCTGCTATAGGAGATTGGTTGAGTGCTACGGCATATCTTTTTCGACCCACTTCTCCGGATTTTGTCCTACCCTTATGTTCTAGATCAGCTCTCAAGCAGGAGTCATAGGCTGTAGAAAATGGCTCCTTATATGTACTGGAACAGCGGTCTCTACTACAATTACTCAGTCGTAAGGTAATAAATACCTCTGTATGAACGGCTATTGTAGAGGGGTTAATTCCCTGGATCTTTCGAGGATGATAATCTAATTGCTTGGGATTATTCTAAGAGGACCTGTTAACGACCAACTATTCCCTTGGCAAAAAACCAAAACATAGGGGGACGATTGTATTTACCCTACTTGCCCCCTAAAAGTAAGCGGAGCACGTGGTATACTGCAAAATAAACAGGAAAATATTTCCAACGAGATTGAAATACCGTGTCGAGTTCAACTTGGAACTTGGAGATGGGAAACTCTCATGGCATTCGGGCTCAATAACAAGGCGTACTAGCTCTAAACTTGCCGTACGGACAAGCCGCCGGCGTTATTCCAGTGTGCGGCCGCTGCGCAGGATTCAGGGGCCGCATCTGCCGAGGGGTTCCCCAACTCCCAACCCCGCCCTGTAACACCACATCGTGCCGATTACCATTGGAGAAGTTGCAATGTGGAGATACCAGGGCCTACTATTGACGTTGGAGAGACTCCGAATAAGAAGATGGCATTCGCAGACGGTAAACATGTGAGCTTGACCGAGTTCTCTGAGGACAAAGGGGGAGCGACGATTGTATGACCATAGGCATCATGGCGACACAAACTGCCCCGAGTAAAATCCCTTCACTGGATGAAAAACACAGCGGCGCTCCGGTGCGTTTGAGCCAGGAAGCTCAAGATGCAAAAGCCCGTTTGCTTTCGAACCGCACGTTGCCAGTTAGCCGGCCGAGAAACAAACCGGTTCGTCTCCCGCCAGATGTGTCGTTAGAAACCTTCGAAGCAGCCGTAAAAGAGTTGCGGGGAGAAATAGGACACGACAATGTTGAAGTCAACGACAAACCGCTAGTGGATGGGTGGTACATAGAGCACCCGAACACCCACGATGCTTTCCACATCGCGGACCAGGAAGAACTTGTTAGTAGTGCAACTGTGTATCCGGGATCGACGGAGGAAGTCCAGACTACGGTGCGTTGGGCCAATAAGTTCGGAATCCCGATCTATCCTATCTCAATCGGTAGGAACCTGGGCTACGGCGGCGCAGCACCCCGAGTGCCTGGGGCGGTAGTTGTTGACCTCGGTAAACGGATGCATCAGATCCTAAATATTGATGCGGAGAATGCTAGTTGCGTCGTCGAACCAGGTGTAACTTACTTCAAGCTGTACGAGGAGATACAGAATCGGAAGCTTCCATTATGGATTGATACCCCTGACCTAGGCGGAGGTAGTGTGCTAGGTAACGCCATTGACCGCGGGGTGGGTTATACACCATACGGAGATCACTTCGCGAACCATTGCGGTATGGAACTTGTCCTGCCAAACGGCGAACTGCTACGGACGGGTATGGGCGCAATGCCGGGCCCGGATGGGACAGACAATCCCACTTGGCAATCATTCCAGCACGCCTTCGGCCCATCCATCGATGGGATCTTTTCGCAGAGCAACTTCGGCATTGTGACCAAGATGGGATTTCACCTGATGCCAGAAACCGGACATCAATCCTATTGTTTCACATTCCCGCGCGATGAGGACTTTGAACAGATTGTTGATCTCATCCGACCCCTGGCCCAGAAGCGCATCTTAGGAAACATCCCACAACTACGGCATGTGATCCAGGAGCTCAACGTCACAGGTCGGCGGAAGGCAGATTTCCATAACGGGTCTGGCCCGATGACGCGCGAGGAAGTTCGAGCTGCGGCTTCCAAGTTACCCCTTGGGGACTGTTCGTGGGTATTCTATGGGACTCAGTACGGAACACCCGAGTCCATAGCAGCACAGTTGGATGTTATCAAAGCGGAATTCGCGAAGATCCCGGGCTCACGATTCTTCCTGCCCTCTGACCTCCCAGCCGATCATTATCTACACGACAGAGCCTTGGTTTGCAGCGGCGTACCGGTTCTGCGTGAGCTCGATTGGCTTAATTGGGTACCGAACGGCGCCCATTTGTTCTTCTCGCCCATCGCGCCGACGCGAGGCAAGGATGCACGTACGATTCACGAGATTATCGTTGCAGCGCACGAAAGACATGGCTTTGACCTGTTTCCGACGCTGTGTGTGGCTGGTCGTGAGATCCATGTTAGTACACCCCCTTTTCCGTCTCATATAAGCTCGGACAGTGCTAAAGGAGCTCGATACAATTAGTATATCACGAACATTATATACGATAGGGCTGATGCTGACGCCAAGAATCGCGCGATACGTATTTCTCTCCTTCATTAACAAGGACTGTCGTTGTTTCGGAATGCACTCCTATGCTAACCTATGTCTTAGGCCTTATGCGTGAAATGATAGATGAGTGTGCCGCCAAGGGATTTGGGGAGTACCGCACACACCTATTATTTGCAGACCAAGTGGCCGGTACATACAACTGGAACAATTCGGCGTTTATGCGATTTAACGAGACAATCAAGGATGTCTTGGATCCGAATGGGATTTTGGCCCCGGGTCGGAATGGTATTTGGCCAAAGCGATTTAGGGGAAAGGGATGGGAATTGAACGTTAACGATGTAGACCTTACGTCCATTGGGCCGCGTTCCTAAGAATGGGTAATACCAACTTTAGAAACTTAATATCAAATCGGGTATCGATTGCTTGCGTGTGTAGTATAATCTCTCCAGTTCTTGCTAAACACCTCTTCTGGGTATCCTGTCTATCACCAAGGTCACCTATCTTCCTTCCCATATCCTTCTCAGGCCTGCCAATCCAATGAAAAGGGCCTCGTCCGTTCTGATGGTTCTGCTTCCTTGCCCTGGCAGGATGTTGATCCAATGATCAAACAACTCCTTTGTCCTGCCCCTCACAATGCCCATGCCATTCAACTGCGGATCATTTTCTGCTGCATACTCGAGACCACGCGGACCACCGAAGACGACGAGAAGATGATTGAATGAAATAGAGTCCTTTTTCTTCCGTTCCGGGAAAGCCTCAGGTATAGAAATACCGCGCTCCGATGTACCGATGCTCATGTCATATCCTCCCTCGTAAGTGCACTCTTCGAAGACAGTAGCAAGCGAATTGCAGCGCCTCACAGAGAAGCCCCAGTAGTAACCACCCTCGGTACGCGGTGCACTCGGGTCAACTGGTTCCGCCATCGATGGGTCGTTCTCATCGATCTGGACGGTGATACGAGTCTTCAGTGGAACTTCGTGACTAATAGTGACTGGTTCCTTTCTGCCGACATCGACAAGCGTACCTTTCCCGCCCTTCGGCATTCCTGACGTCGTTACGCCCTCACAGTAAGGTAGCCAATCAGTTGGATGAGGGTGCGAGGGTATATCCAAACTTGCCATCAGGCCGGCGCCTTTCAAGTTCGGATGTATTGGCAGCAAGGTTCTTCGCATGAATGGTGGCATCTCTAGATACTGTAGAAGATGGTCAAGATACCCACATGGATCAACATCACCCGTGTAACTTGCAGGGTCAACATTCTTAGCACGTGTATCTGGATGAGAATCGTCGAAGATGACGACCTCATCTATGCTAAAGACAGCAAGTGCACGTGCTATGTGTGAGACAATGCTAGTGCGTTGATCATCGCGCCGGCAGCTGTATGATACTCAGTAAGTTGTTGAGAGAATTTCTGGGAGAGGCATAACTAACGTTGAGAGCACACTTCCCGGAATAGCTACTGAGACGGTCCAGTCCCGACCTCCGGTTGGCTTGAAGAAAGCGCTTGGCTTCGATGTATCTTCGTAGTCACCATCTTTGGTGAGCCGGCGTTTCTACAACCCAATTAGATCTTAGTTAAATAATCTTGAGCAGCATTTACTTACCTTTTGCCTATCTTGTTCGTAACTCGCCATTGCAACAATGAGATAGTGGGAATCAAAACGTATCAATGGGATTGTTGTTCTTAAAGCGTTCAATGGACGACGGTTATTTGCATGGGCTAAAATAAAATTTACCGTCCAGAATTGACTTTCAGAAAGATTTTACCGGCAGAAACCCACCGCACAACTCACCGCCTTCTTAATTAGGAAATTTTATGATTGAGAAGTTGTACGCCGAATTAGACCTTGACCTTACTTATTGTGCACCTAAGAACACTCCTGTGAAAAGATACTGACTGTAGGGAGGTAAGGACGAGGTATAGACGCCACCGTTGATATTAGGAGGTCGCCGAATATCTGGTGTTGTGGCGCATACAGTTGTTGCTTGATTGCCCCACCTAAGCTAGGTACCTAGGTACCTACTGATTGTAGATCTGGACAGCTTTATCTCAGGGACTCTCGTCATCGGCCAAGGATCCACCTACAAACCATCGTTCCATTAAGGATTCCAACAGTTTCATTCAACGTCTATCATCACTCACGCTGAAGAAACCGAACACGAATAGAGGAACGGGATACATAGCCAAAATGACGGTTAACATCAGCTCATCAAATGAGTGGCAGCGCATCTTGGGGTCTTCGACCGTCGTGGTCACAGACTGTGAGTTTCTCCCTGCCTTGTCGCAATTCCGTGATGTCGCATAGTTGCTTACAAATGAGCTTCTAGTCTACGCCGACTGGTGCGGTCCTTGCAAGATGATCGCGCCCACCTTCGAATCGCTGTCGACGAAATACTCTAAGCCGGGCAAGATTACTTTCTGCAAGGTCAACGTCGACAACCATCAAGCCATCGCTCAGGCCCACGGTGTACGCGCGATGCCCACCTTCCTCATCTTCAAGAACGGCTCCGTAATCGATACCATCCAAGGCGCAAACCCACAGGGCCTGACCTCCGCCGTTGAGAAAGCTGTTAAGCTAGCGAGTACAGCTGCGCCGGGCGCATCGTTCAGTACACCAGGACGAACACTGGGAGGCGGTTCATCCTCTGGAGCACCTCCGAGGAGAAGTGGTCAGGCATTCGGTGGCCAACCGTGGAAATTTAGCCCTTTCCATATCTTCAATGCTATCTTGACCTTCTTTGGACTCTACTTCGTTTCTCTATTCTCGGTAAGTTACACCCGTGGCCATAGTCCTTTTGTTCCGAGTGTTTCGGAAGATGTTGACGAGAGTAGTTCGACCCCTACAAAGCCGCCGAGAAGTCCCAGTTCAATGTCAACAGACCTAGAGCACCACCCGCGCCGATCCAACTTAAGGGACAGAAACTTGGTGGACAGGGCGGTTCTGCTCGGCCTGGTGGAGTTCGGACGCTGGCTGATCTCGGTCGATAGGGATGAAGGCTGCTGGTTTTATGTACACATATCTCCCAAGGAGATCAGTATTGTAGTTTAATTGACGATGGTTTAAGACTAGAAACAAACCATTCGTCTGTGGATTATCCGCTTCTTCATGCATCTACCTTAGTTGGAATGATTCTTATCGGCCTCTTAGCAGATAGCGATAGAGGGCGCGTGGATTCGCTGTGGGGTAGTGTTCTAATACCTATCGTTTTAGTGGACGAAGCTACCAGGGGTTCACCAATTAGCGTCTTAATTTTCCCCATTGAAAAAAGTTGCCTGTGAATATTTGCCATCCACGATTCTTCCTGAATCCCAATCTTTTCAACACTCGAAAAGTGCAAGGGAAAAGACACGATGCTGTCTGCGACGAGGGTTCAAGGGCCATGTCCTCAATGTAGACTGCGCCTTCTCAGTTTATTCGAGAATGGCTTTGTCAGTCTGCGTCCCGACCCGCCGCGATCCTTACCCCGGCCCACCTCGTCGAAGCTTAGAACTCTGCCATCGCATCGGAGGGGCAATGCGCGCTTCTTCTCGACCACGAAGCGCATAGCTCAAAACACACAGCCCACGGACAATGTGTCGAATATCACTGACATCGAAATCACAGTGCGCCAGGCGAAACATGCGTTTGGCGATACTTTACCAAAAGGATATCTGAACGAAGAAGAATACAAATTATATGAGCGACTCTACGGCGCGCCCTTGAGGGAAACACAGCCAGAAGATGTAGGGATTCCCGTTGCCGGGTTCCATCCAGAGGATTTGTCGCGCGACCCGTCGCAAAAAGTCCTGCTACGAGAAACGGTAGACGGGCAGCTGGAGGAATTCGTATATGAAACCAAGATCCCCGAGCCTCTACCTGAGGAATCAACAGAGTCGGCAGACCTCACTTCAGCAGATGCAGCAAATTCAGAACTGCCGTCCGAAGCCGGATTAACTTATATAAACGCTGTGGCAAAAAATGAACGAGAATACAACGCTCTCTTGAAGCTACAAAAGGACTTCGAAAAATCTAGCTTACGAGCAGCCCAAGAAGAAGATGAAGTCGACGAAGAAGAACCCATAGAAGAAGAGGAAGAAGAAGAGGGCGAGGAGGAGGAAGACGAAGGAGTGCCAGATGCTCTGTTCCAGCAGACTAGCCGTGTCCATGAATATACGAAAATAGGTCAGTGGAGGACGGACCCTACTACCATCCAGCTCCCGAAAGCAGAATTTGTGAATCCGATCAGCAAGCTACTCGACCGAACGGATATAAAACATGTTAAGGAAGCAGCGGAGAAGGCTTTTGGCGGTGTTGGGCTTCCTCACTCGGTTGCCACTCCTGCGGCGAAGAGGAATGTTCCTCAGAAAGGAGTGGCTATGGAGGCAGGTCATCACAGAATGAACGAAATCGAGGCCGATGCCTACATTGCTACGAACCTACCGGGCATGTATGCATCCGTAATGAGCATACTCGTTGAGATCCGAAAACGTCTAGGTCCGGAGTGGGTTTCCAACCTTATATCTAGAGGCAATGGCGAGGGTCCCCGTGTGCTCGATGTGGGCGCAGGTGGAGCTGGATTGGCAGCCTGGCAGCAAGTCTTACAAGCCGAGTGGGATATCATGTCTGAGGGAGGTAAGAAGCCCAAACATGATCCCCCAGGCAAGAAGACAGTTGTGGTTGGATCCAATCAGCTACGGGAACGGATATCGCGATTCCTCAATGACACTACATTCCTCCCAAGGTTACCGGATTATATTCACTCTGGCAACCACGGTGATTTGTTGGACGCTGGCGAAAAGCCGCTACCTAAAAAGTCGTTCGATATTATCATCGCCTCTCACTTATTGATGCCTCTAAAAGAAGGATATCAGCGCAAGGCTCTGTTGGACAACCTGTGGGAAATGTTATCGCCTGAGGGTGGTGTTCTCATTGTTATGGAGAAAGGCCACCCGCGAGGATTTGAAGCCGTGGCAGACGTTCGTTCTCGATTGCTCAACGAGTTCATTGTTTCGCCCAGTTCGGATCCTCAGCCCGAAGCGATTGAGATCGAAGAGCGACGAGTTCGTGAGGAAGGCATGATCGTAGCTCCATGCACCAACCACAAAGCATGCCCTATGTATTTGACACCTGGGCTTAGTACTGGGCGGAAGGATTTCTGCCACTTTAGCCAACGCTTCATCCGCCCTCCGTTCCTCCAAAAGGTACTTGGAGCCAAGCATCACAATCACGAAGATATTGACTTCAGCTTTGTTGCTATTCAGCGTGGGAAGCTACCAAACTTGGAGCCACCCAGCGTTCCTGAGCAGGGAAGCGAGATGGCCGACCGTGCCTTTAAGGGTTATGAGAATGCTGCGGCACAACCGAACCCACTCTCACTTCCCAGAAATATCCTTCCTCCCCTAAAGCGACGCGGCCACGTGACCCTTGATCTATGTACACCTACCGGAAAAATCGAGAGATGGACTGTTCCCAAGAGTTTCAGCAAGCAGGCCTACCATGATGCGCGTAAGGCGCGGTGGGGAGACTTATGGGCTCTAGGCGCTAAGACTAGGGTTGTACGGCCTATTCGACTTGGACGAGGTGGTCCTGTGCCAAATGACGGCGGCGTGCGAGCTCGCGCCGCTGCTCAAGGGAATAAGCCAAGAGTCATTCATCTAAATGCCGACGCGAATGGTATATATAGCGCCCGCGAGAAGACCAAGAAACATGGCCCTTCTGACAGGAGAACGAAGGGTGGGAAGAAGCAACAATTGGAAGATTTGCTGAAGGAGCTTAGAGATGATGGATTCACTTGAACACGATGTATGGTTAAAGGTAGCAGGAAAATCGGCATATGTACAATCTCCTGAAATTGTATTATTACAAGTCCTACATTATATATGCTGATCTAGTTGGATACGAACTTATACAGCTTTACGCCCGGATTGTATAAATGAAACACTCAAGTCTTTAGTATTGAGATATAACCAAGTGACACCTGACATATGAAATAAATATTAGACCTCTGATTTGAATTGGTCATTAACATAACAAATTTTATATATTTATGCCACTATAGAGGGCAATATCGTGATGAAAGCAAGTAAGGTGCTAATTAGATCTGATAATTGCGACTTCTAGATCTCCGTCCGAGTCCGCGGAACTCGGTCTGCGGCGACAAATTTCAAACATCAATTGCTTGCGTGTGATTGGCCCGATAGGATTACCAAGCGCGATTGCGTCAGAAAAATGCCCCTCCAAGAGCCCCTCTGACCCGCTAAAATTTTCCTGGGGATGCTAAAATGCCCGGGAATCGGTCGAGACCCTTCAAAGAGAACGGCATGGCGACATCGCCTCTAGTACAGACTGGATAACATCTTGGCCGAATTTCTATTTCCTAGGGTTTTTTTCCTGGAAAAGAGAAAAATGCTCGCCATGACTAATATCTTTTTCCCTCCGTGATGTTCTCTTTTCTTTTTACTGGTGTCTAACTCATCTGGTACAAATATCATTTCTCTCTGGGTACTCGCTTGTAACTATATGGTGTAGTGTACCTAGGAGCGCAAAGGAGATATATTGTCTGTTTGACGCCGTGCAGAGAGGTCAAACACAATGACCAGCCACATCTCCTTGCTGACGGCAACGGACGCCCGATCTCATATTCACCTAATCATCGGCTCGAACCCTCTCGCGGCGGCACGGTGCGGACAATCATTAAGCGCCGGCGCGTCGCCGATCCTGATTGTACCGGAGACGGCAGAGCTACACTATGCGCTACAAAAGCGCATAGACGACGGAGAGGTAAAATGGATTAGAGAAGTATTCCGGGACGAGCATCTTTTCATCCTTGGAAGAGAGGAAATCGATCATGTCGTCGACGCTGTCTTCGTGACTTCTGGGCCTAGAGAACCATTGAGTACGGCTTACTGCTGAGATTACCACTCCTAGTGCTTGTTACTGATTGGATTATGTAGGCGCACACATATCGAGTCTTTGCAAGCGCAACAGGATACCCGTAAACGTCGTCGATGCGCCACAACTCTGTACTTTCTCCCTCCTATCCACACATGTCGACGGCCCGCTTCAGATCGGCATAACGACGAATGGTCGCGGATGTAAGTTAGCATCTAGAATACGCCGCGAGGTAGCGGCTTCGCTACCACCGAACCTGGGATCTGCGTGTTTGCGACTGGGCGATGTACGGAGGAAAATACAAGAGGAGGATCACTTGCTTCACATGGCTTTAGCAGACGGAGACGATATCGACGATTCAATCGACCAATCAGCAAGCTTCAACAAGTTGGTCACAGAAGCAGATTTAGACGCCGCGAAGAACAGGCGCATGCGTTGGCTAAGCCAAATATGCGAGTACTGGCCTCTGAAGCGCCTCGCTGCGATCACAGACGAGGACGTAGCCAATATCCTGAGATCGTATGAAGATCTAGGACCTGCCAATTCGATAGGAAAGTCCGCGTCTACCAACAGTGTCGCGAGCCGCGGTCGTATTATCCTCGCTGGATCCGGCCCAGGTCATCCAGACATGCTCACACGAGCGACACACAAGGCCATCCAATGCGCAGACCTAATCCTAGCAGACAAGCTCGTGCCCGCCGGCGTCCTGGACCTCATACCCCGCCGCACGCCAGTCCACATAGCGCGCAAATTCCCCGGCAACGCAGACGCGGCGCAAAACGAGCTGCAGGAGCTCGCCATCGCGGGTGTACGGGAGGGCAAGACCGTGCTCCGCCTCAAGCAGGGCGACCCGTATATCTACGGGCGCGGCGGCGAGGAAGTCGAGTACTTCCGACAGCACGGATTGGGGGATAAAGTCGTGGTGCTCCCCGGCGTCACGTCCGCGCTCTCGGCGCCGCTGTTCGCTGCTATCCCGCCCACGCAGCGCGACGTCGCCGACCAGGTCCTCGTGTGCACCGGCACGGGCAAGAAGGGCAAGGCGCCGACTCCGCCGGAGTATGTGGCGAGTCGGACGGTTGTGTTTCTTATGGCTTTGCATCGGATTGGGGGGTTGGTCGAGGAGTTGACTACGTACCTGGAGACGGAGACTGCGGTTCTAAAGGAAGAAAAAGAAGAAAGAGGTGTGGAAGTTGTGAATGCGAATGCGACACCGAGGCGCGCGTTGTGGCCGCGGAATACACCCTGCGCAGTCATCGAGCGCGCTAGCTGCCCCGATCAGCGCGTCATCCGGACGACGCTGGATAGAGTCGTGGAGGCGATCGAGCAGGAGGGCAGTCGGCCGCCGGGCCTGCTTGTCGTTGGGCGCGCGTGCGAGTTCTTGAATAAACTTGAGAAGGGCCGCGCGTGGAGCGTTGAGGAGGGGTTTAGGGGGCTGGATTTTGCTTTGGATGGGCTGGATTTAGGGAGTGCTTAGAGGGTTGCGGGTATTGAAAAGGGGCATATGCGGAGCATGTATGGTTCGGAGCGGTTTGCACTTGCATTGAGGCGGCGTTTAAGATGTCTAGATGAGGCATGATTTGAGCGTTTATTGTATGTATTAATATTGAACCTGATGTTGAGATCATTAAGACATGTCTGAGTCTTTGACTGGTTTTCGTACTTCTCTCACGATGTCACGTCAGGTTGCCCCCACCTGGACCCAACCTCCTATTGTGGGTGTTTAAAGAGTTACATAGAACCTCTCCATAGGTGGTATTTCAAGATTTTCACGGAGTCTAACCATCACGACTTATTGATAAATACCTCTCTGAAAAAGCGAGGAAAAATTCACAAGACCGGACGAAAGTCTAAGATTAAGACGTGGCTCATGCTCATGCTCATACCCAGTAATACAGTCATATGCAATTCATATACCTAATGTAACAATCTACCTTCTTCTATTCCTTCCTCCTTCATTACAGTGTACATAAATTACTCTCATAGTGTACACTTAAACAGCATTTGCTCAGATCTAAGCCCCTCTCACTTAGTCCCGATCATCGGGATGGAAAACAAGCGCCCTGACTTCAATGCTCTCACGCGCGGGTACATCAGGCCCGGTTCGCGGGTCAGAAAACGCCGTGTGCGGGACGCGGCGAGCGCGTCCGTCCGTCTTCGAGTCGAAGCACTTGATCAGAAGCACCTCTTGGGGCGTCAGACCGCTCTTGTAGTACCACTTGTGGCCCGGTGCGTACCGCACCGAGAACGTCTCGCCCCGGCGGTTCGGGTAGATGAGTGGGATGGGCACGAGCTCGTCTTCTGAGACGGAGGCGGCGTCTGCGATGGCAAGGCTGTGGTGGGTTAATAAAGATGCATACCTACTTAAAGTTTAAAAAGGGGGGATGGCTTACGGATCTCGGAGCACAGTCTTAATTGGCCGCCACACGTTGATAATCTGGACACGACCCTTGAGAAGCTCAGACGCTTCTTCGGCGGGAAGGTGGTGAGGCACGCGCGATAGCGCGGCCGAGTAGGTCTGATCGATGTGCACTCTGTTTACTGGGCCCCGCAGAGCCTTGTTACGATCAGCCGCGGCCCGCTTGTCTGCGGGCTCGCGACGGATGGTATGGTCGAAGATGAAAATCTTGGATGCGCCTGTGCTGTTATGAATGTTAGCGACCGTACACTTTCACATATATACAAATTTGAAATAATCATAAAATGTACATACACATCCTTAAGCAGCTGTTCAGTTTCCGGGTAGTACACAGCCTTGATGTGCTCATCATCGAGGAAGTCCTTTTCCTGGGCTACATGAGGAACGTATTGGAACCCGTTTCCGTCTAGGGTGTATTCCGACTCCCGGCCACGGACGTCAGTAATGTGTACTGGGTGGCTGACTACGGGTCTCTCGTAGGTCTCGGGTCTGTCTGTGTATGTCGGCTGAGGTGGCGAGCCGTCCTCTGCATCCTTGAAATAGTTCAGAGTCGTGTCGACGTCGTTTGGTGATGAAGTCGTGGGAGCTGTAGAGAGTCCACCGGCTACAAAGGTCGGGGTGCTAGTGGGGAGTTGCACGTCTGGTGAAGCCATTGTGTGATATTTTTGTGTTATTATGAATGAAGTGATGCCAAGTATATTTGAATAGTAAGTCGATGTGGAGGGCGGCTAGTCCTATTCTTATAGAGTTGTCTGTCAAGGAGACATACTACATTCAGAGCTGCTGGATGCTACCCCATATATACTTATCAGTGACTTAGTATACGACCTCCCGAGTTGGGGAGAACTAGTAGCTCCAAGCTTCCCCGCAAGCACGCAATCCTCACCATAAGGTTGCGAATGTAGAGCTGACGCGCCGCGACAGGACGTCATGCGCCCAGAGCTTGACACGAGTGCCGGCATGATGCATCCTAGGCTCAAATCGGTCGACACTGATTATAAATACTAGTCTATTTGTAATCCTGCCCTTCTTTATCATCTAGGCCTTTGTTATGTTGCCCCGATTCAGAGTACCAGTTACATGCATCGGAGTATGTGGTTGTCGCACAATCAGTATCGAATATTGCGTTCCGTCATACAATATGTAAATATCGGCACGATTACTCAACCTTCGGGCACGCGCGTCAGTATAGTGATAGCCGTTCCATCGTCTAACACATCTTGCTTCTCTTCCAGCTTGTATCCTCCCAGTCGGGGTAATATGACTGTCCACACTAGCCAGTACAAGGCACCAAATAGGAGTCTGCGAATTTGTAAGCCTCTGTGATTAGAAATGTGTATCGTACCACTAGCGGTGCTTTATGTGGGAAGGATTCCGCGACTTACATTCCAACACCCACGATGGCGTATGTCGCGTAGAAGAGACCGCCGGGTTTCGGATGCGAGGGCGGAAAGAAGGGCGCTGCAAGTAGAGCGAAGCATAACAGGATCCTGAATACGACGGCCGGAATCCAAGCTTTGAAAGGTCTCTTCAGATCCGGCCTCTTATATCGTAGCCAGATGAGGCCTATGGATGTTGCAAGTGCAAACACTTGTCCCGGATAACCCTCCACTTCCAGTATAAAAGAATAAACTTCGCTCGAGGGCGGGAGGATGATGACAAGAACCGAGGGTATATAATGCACGATAAGACCGCCCAATGGTGCATTGAAAGGCTTCGACGACGAAAGTAGTCTCGAGAATGGCAGAAAGCCTGCGCGGGCAATTTCCTGGTTTAGACGCGCCTGAAACCTATTAGAGCCTGCCTTTCCCAGATCCCAGCATATTCTCTTCGAGAAGGTGGATACGTACAAGTGCAAATGTAACTACCATCACGTTGCCTCCCGCGGATAGTGCAACGGCCAGGGGTAAGAATCGTTTCCCGACATTTGGCCCAAACACGCGCTCGAAGAACAAAGCGGAGACAAGTTGTCCACTCCGTTTGATATCTTCGATCGGCACCACGGCGAAATATGCTAGATTTGCCAACATGTAGAGGAAGCAAGCAGTGACAAGGGCCGTGAGTGAAACAGACCTGAGCGTTCTGACCGGGTCCTTAACCTCATTCATGACATTATTCAGATTCGACAGGCCGGCATAAGAATAGAATACCTTGAATAGCGACGTGGCAAGGGTCCCGAGGTTCCAGTCACTCCCTTCCCATAGACCTTCCCAGGACTCCAGTCCCACTGGCTTATCTTCTAAATCCTTCTGCTCTGGTCTGAATATCACGACGTAGAGAGCCGCGAATACCATAAACACAACTAGTCCTACCTTGATCCAGCCCAGGAAATTTTGTATGCGTATACCAGCCCTGTACCAGACGCCGTGAATAATAGTAATGACCGTAAGGAGGGCTACAGCTAGAGATTTCTTCGAAAAGTCTCGAGGCTCGGCGTCGAATACGAAGTGGATGTATTGGCTGAAGATGATGCAGTTGCTGGCCGTGAAGCCCAGAAGCACAGCTTGGACCGCGACCATAGTAGAAGCGAAATATCGAGGCCACGGGTACGTGAACTCGAGGTAGACCTTGTCGCCGCCGGACCGGGGTAACATGCAACCATATTCTAGAGACACGGCGAGTCCGCATGCTACTACTACGGCGCCTAGGATCCACAACAAAAGGGAGAGGCCTATGCTCCCTACTGACGTCAGAATAACACCGGGAACTGCGAAGATACCGCTACCGATAACACGAGATATGGCGATGATGTATGCGCTTTTCCAGTCGATGTTTCGGCCCAGAACGGATTCTTCGGGGAGGACATCGTCCTCGATGTTCCCGAACTCGGGTGGTGACGATGGTCCATCTTCTTCATCCGATTCGGTGGGAGGCTTGATAATCGAAGATGATCGTATCGAAGCGCGATCCGTTGCATCAGCTCCCAATAAGGGGCTATCTTCGTCGTGGGAAGCAGTCATTTTCTAATACACAAAATATTGTTGTACAGACGCGTAATGTAGCTCAAGGAAGCGAAGCGAACCGACCATATCCCTTGGTGTCATTGACTAATCGCTTTCGAGTGAAAACCGGCCGTGAATCTAGGATTTCAGGGCTATTCGTTGTTGGAATCTTCAACGCGGAGGATGCGAGTCCATTATGATCTTGGACATGGTTGAAGTTCGCACCTCCGGAGCCATCTGACTGTCCGAACTGCTGACAAAAGTTGTCTCTTGATCACCAAATATGGAGGTTGCGCAATCGCGCTGTTTCACCCTCACCACTCAGCCCTGTTGACGTTCTCGCACGCCATACCCCCCTAAACCTTGCACCACCCTGCTAAATCCCACTGAGCCCTCCCAACCATAATTTAGCTAGATACCTTATCTCGGCTGGAAAGCTCCCAGGTAGATGACATAATCTTTAATTCCGATAAAACTGACATCTGATATATTTCCTATCGCGTAACCAGTTTCAGCCTTTTTAAGGTTAAACTCTGATTCTGCAGCGAGTAGTATGAGTACTCGAAATGAAGTCTGGATTTTTAGGAGTCTGACAATTCGGATCTTGTCTCATTTCCAATCCCACCAACTGTCAGCGGCCCGCCGGCTCTCTTTTTTTCATGCACGCCGCTGGACCTATCGAAGATACCGGCCGCATGTGATAACGGCTAACTACAATTAAAACAAGGCCGTTTCGTTTCCTTCGGTACATGCAGTCACCCATGCATAGCGCTGACGGGGTACTGCAACAATGATATTGACAAGATAAGCCAACCCCCAAAGAGCACATTGCACTTTTATGGGCATTATGAGGTATTATATGCCTATGCAGAGGTTGAAAATATCTAGCAACATCACCGTTGTTCTATAACAGAATGACCAAAAATACATAGAACAATATCTTAAACGTGATTGGTTGGAATAGCCCACGACCTTCCATAAATAGTAGGCACTAGTGGAACGACTACCTGCAACCTGGTGACTCTTTAGTTGTATACCATCAGTGTGAGCTCTAAGTCCTCAGCGGTCGATTGCCATTAAACACTAACATTTTTGTCGCTCTCTGAGGCTAATGAGTATAGGTACCTAGCAGATGCCTTGTGTTTCTAGAAGTCAGGATGCGAAACCGATACAGTGACCGAATAAAGCGTGCTGGTAGTGATAACGCCTATTTCTTTAGCTTGGGCCACTTCCAATTACATTCGCTTTATTTTTGGGGAGAGCTGCATGCTTACGTGAAACTGTGTATCATTAAGCTGCACTTTTTAACTTACCTATATAGGTATCATATTTGAGCCTTAATGAGGACGAGCAGCACAAGATCTACATGGAAAGAAAGAATTTAAGTATGTGTACTGATATTAATAGCCTTCCTATGTGTACCCGCCTTTGGTAATGTACTTGGCCGCTAGACTGGCGGGCAACTTAGATCTCGATTACTATGATGCAGGAATCATGGAGATCGATAGGGTAGATCGCATTAGGTCATGCGGCTGAGTCTTTAAAATAGCCTTGAGGTGTTTCCGGATTCGGGCTTCGAAGGTAGTGATCTGTAACAACTACCCGTGATACCTTTTTACGAATGCGCGTTCAGTACGCCACTTACGTAGTGGCTTTCCAGCCTGGGTCGCGACTATTTCTTGCATTCGGGACCCCATAATCTCAGATCCCAATATGCTTTTCTATTTCTGAAGATGATTACTATGCTGTCTTCCTTGGAGTTTAGATGTGTCATTTGCCGGAGGATCTATGTTTATCTTGGCACATATGTCTATAAGTACTTTCCACGCCGCTTCCACGCATATTCAGCTCGTACTGATGGCTGCCGTAAGAAATATCAAAGTTTCTCTGTGTAAGCTAATACGGGTGTTTCAATTTTGAATGATTGTTTCGAATTAGATCGGAACGTTTACAACCTTGGACCATATCATTCTAACAGTACTATCGAGAGTCTCACCGAAGAAGTACACTGTGCTCATTGTCACTCATACATTGCACCAATGTTCGAGGAGACAACATCCTTGCCATGGCATGCTAATTGATCTCACAGACGAAGGGCATGCCGCTTCTGACTCTAAAAGAGGAAGATCATAAGCTTCAGAGATAAAATCACATCTCTCATGCATAATTTCCGACAGTGCCCACTCGGAAAGGCATATCTACGCGTGTCGAAAATGCAGGAACCATAAAGCAGAATTTGCTCCGCATTGGCTTCGAAGATGGTCATCATCATATAATACCCGGCCTTTAGCGGTAGTGGTCCTAAAGGAGCAAGCCACGGGCGGCTCCAGGGTCTTCCTCATTGAGTGATCTAGTGAAGAAGGCTTACCATTCTAACACGAGGCTTTGTGATCGTCGTGATCGTCATCAGCTGAATCTATACGACACTCGATTGGCCTGGAATTAGGCTGACCTACGTTGCAATCGTGGTATAGGTAACGCAAAGAGGATTGATTTCGACTCCTCTCTACCACTTCTACCTACCTGTCAGGCAACTTCAGAAACTTAACTATTCCATATCAAACAGGTCACGGTCTTCATAGCCTTGTACTACGCCGTCATGGTCGAAGGTCTTTAGTGGCGATCAATATCTAAAAAAAGAGATGGTTGAGTGGCAGAATTCCGTTGTGTAAGACAGCTGAATTTGTTGCGATGAGGATTCCGAGAACGACAGACATATCCTGGGAGTCTATTTTTGGGGACTAAAATGCTGTTTCTCAGGGAGTGAAGCAAGAGAAACTAGATGCGGGTATGTGATATGAAAAGTATAAAAGGGACAAAAGGACGTCGCTCGAGTCGACTTTTCTTCTGCATTCACATCCACAAATCTAAAGCCATCAAAGCATCAAGGCACCAAAGTCCAATACTATCCGATAAACTACTCAGTTATTAATATCTTCAAAACACATATTCAAAATGTTCGTCAAGACCGTCATCATTTCCGCCATGGCGCTTCTCTTCGCGAACCAGGCCATGGGCGCCGCCCTGATTGCAACTGACCCAGGTTCGTCTGTCCTTCAACAAACCCGAAGCACATTACTATGAAGCTAATATCTCTATCTGTTGTAGTGTCTGCCTGCAACTGCCCCAACAACTGCTCTCACGGAAACGGCTCTAGCTGCAAGTATCATGCCGGCCCTTCTGACTCTTCCTCAGTCGTATCTGGGAGTAAGTTGACACTGACTTCAAAGAACTATTAGGTTCTTTAGGTACTGACATGATTTCTCTTAGAATGCACTCCAGAGGCTGATGGTACTTTGACCTGCATTCCCAACTAAGCGGCATGGGTACTGTAGAGATTGGTCACCTCAATGAGCCAAAATGGAAGTTTGGGAAGCAGGGAGGCAAAGAGGCAAAAGGATAGGTTGTACACAATGAGTTCTTGGAAACAAGGCGGCGTTTATCTTGTATGACAACATAACTCAGTCGTTACCGCAGTTTAACGTTCTCTTTATAAAACATGCTACAAGTGGGGCAATTTGTGAGTTGTTAGATACCTCCCGCGGCTGTTCTAGATGACATCAACATTTCATTCAGTTCCTTGACTTACTCTGCTGGGACTGCCCTTCCTGATGTTTTCGTGAAGATGATGATGATAGCTATATATTTTTTCGATATACGATTTTCATTACTTGCTCGATGTTTTTGTCTTTTAATAAAGAGTCATGAAACTACCTACCTACCTATCTATAATCCTTGTGAGGATCAAGGTATGAACTAATAGTTGAGCACGCCTGGGGATTTCCAGATAAGGAAAGTGGAGCACTCAAATGAGAGTCGCTGAATGGTTGAATCTTACTAAGGTGACAGGAGTCTCAGAGTGGAGTTGTTAGGTCTCATAGTGCTGCATGGAGTAGGTCCTTAGTGCCTGGGTAGGTGGCTAATAGCGAATTCTATGGTGGATGATACTCGTATTACTCACTAGGACAGCCAATTTTACACAGGCATCAAACTACGATGCGACTTAATACAGGTCTGTTTGCGCATCTACGCCTCCCCTCCTTTCTCTCAAACCGCTACCGTTACGTATGCCCATCATTGCTTCTTGACTTCAGCTAAATTAAAACCATGCCCAGACTGCGGCCGATTCTTAGACCGCTGGTTCCACACAGGCGTTTTTCGACGCTGAAGTTCAACTAAAGTGGATTTATGAATGCGCTGAGAGTGGCATCTAGGACGATGACATCTGAGAAGGCTGACCATCGATGTAGGCTAGAACAGAAGCTGCAATGATTTGTAATAGTCTAACCTGGGCCGAAGGCGACTCAGTGGGTCTTGTGTTGGATGTAGAATTGACTCCTGTTTTAGTAGGGGGCTGTGTAAAGCTGCAAGTTCTGATTGATCGCTTTGCGCAATTCTCGCATGGTTCGCCTGAACCCCTTGAGACACACTTGATATGGGCATACCTACATCTCTCGCAGCTGGTAATTGCCTTTGATTTTCCTCTCTTTCGCTTTGCTGGTTTCGGCTCGACGGCTTCATCCATAGCCGGCAACGAACTTAGAGGGCGCATGGACCTGCGTTGACGGCTAGGGAGAGGGGTCCGCTTGTTGCGAGCCATGGTAGTTCAACCCAGCATGCAATCGGCTTGTATAGGTGGTGTATGAGTTGCCAATCTCAACTAAAGTAAGAGCTATGGAATCTCATAACATCAACAAAGTAGAATATGGACTGTGAGGGCCGATCAAACTCGCAATTAGAAAGACAGTTTTTACTGGGATGTTTTGCGACTACTCTATGTTGATGGTATAACATCATTTATATCATTTTTTGTATCCTTAGTGCAAATAGGGATTGAAGGTGATGTGAAAATACTCCTTTATGGGATAATGGTTCCCTCCATGCGCTACACGCTACACTAGCCAAAGCACTTTGTCAATTGCTAAAAAAAAAAAACAAATCTAGGGCACACCACACCAAGGAACGCCAGTTTAATGTTAGGATGCATATGGGTTTGTTAGTTGGGAAGCTACCTTTGGGCTGGATAGTGCATGTAAGGATGAGTGTGACTTAGGTCCATGAAGAACTACTCTGACATACATGTATACGGGGCTCCCTAATAATTCGCTAGGAGGTACATACTAGGCGCAGCCACCACTGGTTTTGGGTTTCTCATAACCGCCGAAATCCTCTAATTGAGTTTCCAGCGTCTACCTGTTTTCAGGTCTAGCTCCTACCGTGTAACTTAGCCAACCATGACTTAGACATGAACTGCCGAATCTGTTTGCCCCGTAACATAAACAAGATGAGCATCAAGTTATTGGCTAAGAACACTTTGAATGATGTATGTTAGTAACCGCTTTAGTAAAAAAGGAGCATAAACGGTTAAAGTATGGCTAGGGATGAATGAACTCCTTAGTCATCCGTTAAGGAGCTCTGCTGCTAGTGATTGCTTGAAGGGAACAAAAGAAATTGTTAGGTGCATACCTCCACCAAAAGCGCCAGCAATGATGCTAGCATAGCCGCGTTCCGTTACCCAGTCGAGAACACCAAAACCTAGCCCGAAGCTCACCGCCTGCTTCCCAACATTTATCGCAATAAGCATCTCAGATGTATTGCTATTATATGAGTCAACGGCGTATGCGAGAGTAAAACAGTAGTAGAAGTAGCCGCCAAAGGACGCCAAGCCGGATCCGAAGAAATAGCCTATCCAGTGTAAGTTGAATTGGGCGGTAAGCCCGTAGACTACCAAGCCGGCGGGGCCTATAAGCATAGCGGGTAGCATAACGCCTAATCTCATTTCAGCTTCACGGATTCCATTATTCTTTCTCGTTAAATATCCGGCGAGACGGTCCGATGAGGAAGTGAATGGAAGCGCAAGAATGAATCCAAGAAGAGATCCAAGTGACTGTACACCAGAACTAGACTACAGCGAATTCTCAGCCTGACTCTCATATGGATTTTGAAGTGGAATTAGGTGCTTACCTCTGGCCAATTATACGGAGGTGATGTAATTTTGATCGGAAATACATAGTTGAACGCCAGTGCGCCTAGACCGATGATGGTTCCAAAGGATGTAACAACCCATAGAACTTGGGGAATCAGGAAGTAAGTAAAAGATCGCCACATCAACATAAGGGCATGGACTTCTGGATCAATGCGGCCCCATGGTCGAAGAGTCTCGAGATATGTTTTACGGTCCGGCATAACAACCGCCTGCTCAACAATAGCTTCGTCGGACTTTTCGAGCGGGCTGGAAATCGTTTCATCTGAATGACCGGGTGCGGCATCGTTATTCCTATGTGTTTCTCGGTCGTAGGATGTTTCTTCGACAAATAGAAATGCAAAGATGAATAGCGCACAGGCGAAGGCGAGTGAGACGTAAAAGAAGAGCCTCCACGAGTATTTCGTCGGTAGCATGTATGCTGCGGGGATCGGAGCCATGGCAGCAAAACACATGCCGAAAGTATAGTAACCAATGTGCTTTCCACGCTCGTGCAAGAAGAATATGTCATTAACGAGCTGCACAGGAAGAGCCTCGCATATCCCGGCGCCAAAGGAGTGTATGACCCTCCATGCCATCAATTCACCGAAGTCATTAGACCGAGAGCAGCGGGCAAGGCCAGCAATAAACTTGATTCAAAGTCAGTGGGAGACAAGGGACTTATAAAGGTCAATGACAGGTAGACTGACAGCCAACATGGAGCCAAGCATCACAGGCCGTCTTCCAATCTTCAGGTACAGAGGTACCAGAATGAGGGAGCTAAACCCATATGCAAGATTTGGATAGGATATAAGCGTCGACGCATCCCCAGGAGAAATACCGAATGTTTGTGACCAGAGTGTCAAATAAGGACCTGGACCTAAAAGCGCCGCATTTCCGAGAAATGAGTAGAAGCACATAACGACTAGAATCGTAATCTTTTTGGGCCTGGGCCACTGCAATGCCTTAGTTTCGTCCCGCGTGGACAGTGGTAAAAAAGCAGTTCATATCGCTAGGCACCTACTTGTAAGGGATCGTTCGGGTCCTCAGCAGGGACTGGGAAAAGCGCTTGGCCCAAGTAAGCGTCGTCCCCCTCTACGTGATAGTTATCAGTATCAGCCACAACTTCACTGGAGTTATTCATTATGACTTACCAACAGTCTGAACATTCACAGTCCCAGGAATGTCTTCTTCATGCGCATGGCTGTGAACCAAATGTACCTTGCGGTTCTTGACCCTTCCTGTGAGCTTACTGGCCATCTCGTCCCAGATTTCTAAGAAACAGAGATGCGATAGAACATTAAGTCAGATACGAGGAAGAAAATGCAGTGTGCGATTGGATACTTCATATACTTTAGCAGCGGTCTTGGAGGGTGTCATTATGGTGCCCTTCTAGTATAATAATAAGCATATATCGCCTTTGACTGCCACTCGGTAGATGTCATGGATAAGTGGAATAAATTTCTAATGTGTATTCGAGCCATAGTACGATTAACTATGCCGAGACGGATCTCCATAGTCCACTCATGGGTCTTCATTTAGAACTATATCGAGCTGTGCAATGCCGCGTTACATTTACCCCGCGACGTCTTCCAGGTCTAGACGATATCTGGTCGCCGTTGGCCAATAGATCGTTTCAAGGTATCAAAATTCATTTAGATCCCTGTACGGAAATATGAAGCTATAGGGCCAAGGTCTAACATATGGTAAGAGCCGATTGCATGAAGTAACCAAGAAACCTGTAGGGTTACTGGTTCTGAATCCATATAATATCGGAATATAATTCAATGCTTCCCCAGCAGATAAGGGGCTACAGGAGGTACCTACTTCAGCATAAGTGAGATGTCTATTGGACGCTGTCACTACATTTCACACTTGCTTTTACCAAGGCAGTATTAGAGACTAGTTAGGTAAATATTTGTATGAATATAGCTGTAGCAAGGAAGCCGTGGAAGTTGGATTTCCAACTTATATAGCCGTGAAAATACATCTTTTGGCGTGTATTCCAGGCGCAGGAATGGGTATTAAACACCAGGCACACGGCGCTTTAATATGACGTGAGCACCGCCTTGCATATGGCCCAGAGACTTCTGCTGACTAGTAGTGACAAGGCGACATTCCCATCACTTATCACGACCTAACAAGTACCGATTTTTTTTTTTTTTTTTTTTTTTTTGGCGCGTCGGGCAGTACCACCTCCATTCCTCGAAACTGTCATCCCGGTTGATGTACAACCCCGAGAATTCATATAGAGTTAAATCAATTGAATGGTTTTATGAAGAAGCGGTCTTAGGCTCGGGGTATCTTCTAGTATCACGATGCCTGCTCTCTTATAAAATAGTCCCGATTCGTCTGTGTCTTTGTGCCTGTTCTTCACTATCAGCATCCAAGTTCCCGAAGAAGTCCGTTCATTTTCGCCACGGGTCAGAAGAAGTAACGCTAACTCGGGATTACCCGTCACTAGGTCTTGGTCCGTATCAAAATATGTGTTGTTTTCGTTGCAGTTCTTGATATCCCAGTTAAACAAGACTTCACCACGCAACACCAAGATCGGGCAATCAGGCGTGATAGCTGATACGAGCTGGACCACGACTCCCCTTTTATGCTTGCTAGATATGTGGAAGGGGAAGTTAATCGGACTGTTTACACTGGCCCATGACCAAGTGGGTGCCACATTTGGCCTCGATGCATTCGACCTACGGTCTGAGCCTAAGACATACCAACAAAGTTGAGAGGCAAAGTTGGTCTCCTGCATCCCAAAGGCATAGCCAGTCAGTGGGGCCTTGACCGCAAACTCCATGGCGATGCCATGGATGGCGTTTAGGCGGTCGGAAGCGTTCGTTAGAAGGCGTTTGGTAAACTCACTAACGAGTTTTTCCCAGGAAAAGTCCACCGTGCGCCTTGACGGTTCCATCGTCGGCGTAAAAAGATGATGGCGTATAAACCTTGGGGGTAAGTATCTGACGTTAGTCTTCCAAAGCTGTCTGTTCTGATCCCTGCGGCAGTCGAAAAGAAGCTGGACTTTTGTGTAGTTTAGGATACGTGGGGATAGGAGATACTCCTGAAGGGCCCAACCTCTCGTATCCAAGGGATTGGTGATTTTGGTGATATAATGCCAGCCTTGGTACATAAATATGTCTCCAACCGAACCATCAGAGAGTTCGATTTCGAACAGATAAGGTGGATCCTCGTCTACCTGTAGTTCCGCCCGTAGGAATCCCTCGTGGGAACTTGCTGCCATCGAGGCGGCAATTGTGACGGTTGAGTTCTGGTATATACTCGCCATTTTCTGAATCTCGACTGCCTTATCTTCGTCATCATCTTGCAAAATACAGAGTGCATCAACCCAAAGATATCTCAGCCCGATCCCTCTAGTGACTTCAATGGCATCTTGGATGGTAAGTCCTAGGTTGGTCACTGGCACGCCGCTTACTAGAGAAGAGAGCGTATCTTTCTTGGCGATCACAGCTTGCGGCCCACCCCGACAATAACTCAGGCAGGCAAATTCAGCTTTTTCGCCGGGACTGGAAATATGAAGGTTAACGATATCTATTTCTGAGTGGCGATCGATGCCGACGTCGATGACTCGAGTAGGAAGCTCAGGCACCGTTTCTCCTGGACATTCATCATGTGTAGTTCGACATTCAGTAATCCACGAGCGCCCATGTGAGATTACACTGGGATCTGTAAAGTTTCTAACCGCGGGGCGATTGATGACGAACTGAGACGCAGCACTATCTTCGCAATATTAAATAATTTGCTCCTTAGTTAAGCTTTCTAATATCAGAGATAGCCCTTCTCGACCTACCAGCAGCAGCAACTGGAACCAATGTTATTCCGGTTGGACGGAATGTAGTTCCAGTCTCATCGATTTCCTGTTGAAGACCATGAATCAAGTGGCTGAAGGGAATGATGCCATCCGAACCTTGCGACGGAAGACTTCCGGGCGGATCACAATCTTCGTCTCCGCGCGTCCTAAACACATGTGCCCAAGAGGAAGAAATGTCTATTTCGTCATCAAACCTGCGACGTTTAATCCAGTGACAGTATCCGCAAGGCTCATATTCGCTTGGTTCACCAAAGTCGACGTAGCTATGCCAGTATCCAGTAGTTGACTGAGCGGCTGAGAGTCCTTCTACTGTCACAAGGTCCCTACAGTCGACACAGAGGTTGTCAGCCGATAAGAGAACTGGCGGACAATATGATTCATCCATGATTTCACGATATCACACAGAAATGAATAATCATTTGATATAAAGGCTCAACTATTCATACGGATGGATATTGAGGTATACTGATAGGAACCTCCAAGGCTAAGTAAATTTAGTGAGCTATGGACCAGCCTGCCAGCTTACTCCTTACCCCTCACTCCCCAAAAATGTCACCCCGCAGCCCCAGACTAGGGGAAACGCAGTCCCTGACCATATAAGGCGGTGGACGGCGCGCGCTTGCGCTAGTGGTGAGGCGAGTGCATTAGCCATACTCATCAGCGCTCTTCTGGGCAATAATACTTAGCTGATTGCACCCGCAAGAAGAAAACGGGAGCGAAGCATCAGTTTGCAACCTAAGTATTGGGGAAATTGGCTTTAGTATACGCCATGGCACCAAGCATGTTGTACCGAGTTACTTTCGAAACCGGCCGCGGATTACCAGCGGCGGACAAGTTATCCATGAACAGAAGTAGTTCAACAATTGAGATATCGGCATAACCACTCTAGTTACGGCGGTAACCTCATGCTTGTCGGCGCAACGATCTCTGTTCTCTATGCGCTTACCTACGGCGGTACCAAGTGTTCGTGGTCCTTGGTTCTTGAACTCGGCCGTTCTTTAATTTATTTATACTGCTGATTACTTGGATTATCGGGCGAAATATGCCTTGCTTTTAATACATAACTGCTTACATTAGGTGCCTAGGTACGGTAGGTTAAGTTCTCCCCGCCTCTCCAACTCTCGGGCCCCTGAAAGATGCCCTGCCAGCCGCCCTACTTGTCGCGCTAAGTGAGTCCCTTATCGGAAAGAACTGTATGCCCCGAAGGCGACCTCAACCCCAAGCCCACCACCTAATGTAACCCCTCAGAACCCCACCTAAAATCGGCTCCCCTCTCATGGATGCCGTAAATACGGCACTCTTCCACATAAAGTCGCAATCTTAGACGAGACACGTGGTGATGAAATAGACTTGGTATCACTTGGTATTGTGCTAGGCATTGTACAATTGAGCACATATCTTAGAGGAGGTCTTTCCTGTAATGAATAAATACCTAAGGTAACTTGGAACTACACAAGATGAGCGATGCCGGTTGGTCGCATGTTGTGAAAGGTCATTGTAAAAGATATAGTGCTAAGACCTTCTATTCTACATTTATCCTCTATTGAAGTAGCAACTATTAGGCAGAGTTCTGGTGGTTTAAAAAGGCCCCAAAGCACTCGTAAAAGCCTGCTAGCGCTTATAAGAACCTCCCTGGAGAAGCCAACCACACAATACATACAATAAAAAAGGCAGCTCCCATGACCTTATATCTATTATCAACGTACCCTTTTACCTTTCCCCTTAAGCTGCCTAGGCATGATGTAATACTTATGGTTCATGTGATTTGAGTTAAGCCATGATTTTCTTCTATGCATGACTGTTAGCATTATGGGTTCGATCTACTCAAGTGATATTCGAGGGAATACGGTCGCTTGTAGATACACGTTTTAGCCTTTGATGGGTCGGCGTGGGGTAAATCGAATTTTGGCAGATCTCTCTTGTACGTGTTTCAGCTGAGCTCCCAACTCGCTGCAATCGCTGTATGGCCCATCTCCATCGCATCTGCTCGCCGTGACGAAGAATACCCACTTCCAGCTATCTATAGCCGAAGAAATGACTGATGATTCACTTGCGAGCTAGACGAAGAGGGAAATCCGGCTAACTGGCTGCCTCACAAATCCGATTGGATTATCGCGACGTTCATACACGTATGATATTACTGGACGTATCAGACGCTGCCGAGTTTCTTGCCTGGGTCCATCATACCCCTATTACCCCCTGGTCCCGTCGTGTTCAATTGGCTGTAAAATCCGCCAGACGCCCCTAGCGAGCTATGCCCACAGGGCGAACTCACCGCCAAATCATATCCACGGATCTATCCAGACTGCGATTAATCCGCATGAGTCGGACAGCGTGCTTTAGCTTTATCTCCTCTTTCTCTGTTTATCGTCTCTTACCATATCCAGTCATGATATCTCATCGCTTACAATTATAAGAGAAATTCGTTTGCGCAAAGTCGAGTCACGGCGGATTTGTTCATCTTTGATATTCTTTCTGCCAGGGGTTAGGGCTTAACTTCCCCAAACTCATCCAACTACCTACAGGCCCTGAAAACATTCAGACATATTGAAATCAGCTCTTAAGCGTGACAAAATGTCGTCGAGGGTATCCGCCACCGATTCTACTATTGGCCCTCCTGTCCCCGTCAATGAATCCGTCGAATCCCGTATAGCTACCGTTGCTAAGATAGCTCGCGACGAAAATGACCACCACAGCGTCACCATTGTAGTCTCTAATCTTCCCAAGAGGAATTTGCGCGATGAATGCAAATATCGCGGGTGGTCAACAAGATTCAGAGGTAAGTTTTCTCGATTAATGCAATTAAACTACCATGAAAAATCTAACGTTACAACAGAGCTCCCTCCCGTACACATCACAACAGCAGAGGGCTTACAGGAGACAATTGACAGCCTCAGGCTCTCACCCAAGCGTACAATCCTGAACATAATAGCCAGTAGTGAGGTCTCTGATATATCCTTCCATGTACCATCTCACTTTGAGAGGCTTAAGGTTCTTCGATGCGCTTCCAAACGTGACAAGGGGAGATTGCTTATCGACGGTGCGTCCACTTATCACAATGTCCGCCTGGACAAGTGGGAGGCGCATCGACACAAGAACCACACCCTCATACTAGGATATCAACGAGGCGTCCGGATAAAACTGGCTGGCATCACGCCTAACACCCCATGGGCGCGAATTGTACGAGCCCGAGAAGATTTCACCCCTTCCGAGCAGGACGATCTTCTTTCCCAGTTTGAAAAGCTGGCCCACAACAACGAGTGGGAGGAAATCAAAGGGACCGTCGCTGCAATAATGACCCTCGTCGTCGGGACATATAAATCCGTGACGGGCATGAAAACAGAACTTGGCGGGATCGACGTCAAGTACGCGTTCGGCTTAAGCGCCGCCGAACTCGGGATGGCCGGAGCGAAGATCACCAGTGTGGCTACCGCTGCTGGCCCCGCCATCGTTCTAGGAGTCGTGGCCGCTGCGGCCGTCTATTTCATACCGTGGGATGTCGTTTTCGACTACCTGAAAACCGGACTGTCCTGGCTTTGGGACAAGATTTGCAAGCTCTGGGAGAGATTCAAGTGTTGGGTACAAAATCTCTTCACGGAAGCATCTACGGAGCACTCTCAAGACTACATGCACAGGCCTATGGCATTTATGGCCTGACGTTCTTCACGATAGTGGTTTTGATGGTGGTATCACCTAGCTCGAGGTTACGAAGGTCAAACGTTGATATGAATGATGGTTGGAAATTGGAATATATCCCCTGCTCATCTCTTTAAGCACAATGTTTCTTTTCGGTTTATATATATTATCTTCTCTAGACGGGAAATCATTTGGTTTAGCGCTCGCAGTTTGTATATCGCATGCGAGTGAGGGAGCTTTTGGGCAGGTATAGGTATCATGGTTATTTGTCATACAAATTGGGTAGTGGCTTATATATTAGCCATCAGGATCGAGAGAAAATATAACAAAACATACCAGTGCTCTTTACGTCAAGTGTTGTATTCGTGCATCAGGTGCCTAATTTCTAACATGTAACGCCTTGTCCACATCCATCCTGGTTGACTTACGGGAGATTCGTTTGCTAGATTCGATCTCATCCTTACACGTTTGACGAAGTACAGTACTGATCCGTTAGTCCGAAACCTTCTGCGTCGCCTCGCCCAAGTCTTTCCAATAATAGCCACGAGGTCGAAATTTTAGATAAGGTCCATCACTAGTAGCCGTGAAGATATCGTATGTCTGAAACTCGCCTTCCCTGTTTCTTCCCCTCTTGTTCCCATTCTTTCCCATCCCAATTTCGCCCAATTCCCCTGAGGCTGGCTCAAAATCAAAGTACCAGAGCGTCTTAGCAAGCACAAGGCTTGCTTCAAGATACGCCATAGCCTTACCAGCACAACCGCGAGGACCCGTCAAGAATGCGGCGAAAGCGTCATGCGTTATCGTTCCGGTGGGAGTAATCCAACGCTCTGGTTTGTAGGAGAACGAGTCTGGAAAGTATTCCTCGTTATGGTGGAGAGCGTAGATATTAACTCCGACCTGGGTCTTTCTAGGAATCAGGTGTCCATCTATTATTAAGGGTCCCGAGCTTTTGTCATCGGGGTATTGCTCTCGCCATAACGTTCCCGGAACTGATGGAGACATTCTCAAGGCTTCATCGATGCAGGCGCGGAGGTAATGGCATTTCGCTAGCGTCGGTCCACCCCGGATTTCGCTGCCGGAATTGAAGTTAGATCGAATTTCTCCAGCGAGTTTCTCGTAACATCTCTTGTTTCGTGACAGGTAGAAAAATGTTGCGCTCAGGCAAGTTGATGTTGTGTCGCTTCCTATTGGCGTAACCCCTTAGTACGTGAATAAGCTAGGTAGTCAGGATGGGGAAACATGGACTCCTTGGCTTACCAGCTTGTAAGAAGAAGGTTGCTTCACTCCAGAGGCTACTCTGATCCAGCTTCTCTGTGTCTGGCTTTAGAGAATCCGCAATATACGAATAGAGGTCTTGTACAGCATCTTTGTCCCGACCCAGTCTCTGCTTTATCACAGCCTCTATCAGACGGTAAGTACCCATCTGTACTTTAAAAAACAAGAGGTTCAAGATTATCTTGGTTTGAAACCAAGAAAGGAGAGGTAATTGGAACAAGACATTGGCATGCCATGATAAGTATTCGATTGACTGAAGAATGAATCGATTCTTAGAATTGGTTTGGAGGTGGAAGTCGTATCCGAAGCTGAGGAGACCGACAATATCGAAGCTGAGGTATCTACAGCGTTCGCTCACATTGAGGGCCTCTGGTTCCAAGCCTTGGCTGGATAACAATACCTGTCTAAGAAAAATATCGATCTGTGCTGTCATCGTCGGCTCGAAGTTCCGCATCGACCTTTCGGAAATAGCTTGGCTGATCAATTTTCTCCTGGAACGATGGGCATCTCTATCAATCGCAAGGAAGAGACCTTTATTTCTGATGGACGAGTCACCCAACAGATATAGATGCGATTTAGTGATCTTCTCATTATGATGAATATCTTATGAGGTGAGTTCCAGATAAAGTAATGGATGGCGTGGTCAGTGGACGACTTACCTCGAAACGCCGTCACTGAGTTAAACACCAGCTTATTTGGTCCTTGCCTGATTACTGGTCCTAATCAAAGACATTACTATGTGTCACCCCAAGATGGATAATGAGATTCGATTCAACCCTACCATATTTCTGGTGGTCCCTCAGTGTGACCAAGTGAAGGTTCCTTCTTAATGCAAAGAATGTCCCATAGCAATCAGAAATCCGTGCGACAAAGGGCCCGGGGAAACTCTTCAGGGGATGGAGCAGGAGTCGGTAACCCAACAAAAGACAAGTCTATGCCTCTGGTAAATTAGCCATTTTGACTAGATCTTAGATTGATAGATAGAGGAAGGTACTTACACAAGCTATGACAATGAACGGTGCGTTTACTAAATAACCAGATAGGGCGTCTAGAACGTCCATTATGCGGAATTACGAAGCAGT
The DNA here is from genome assembly GCA_023628415.1 of Hypoxylon sp. PDH2405. Classification (NCBI taxonomy): domain Eukaryota; kingdom Fungi; phylum Ascomycota; class Sordariomycetes; order Xylariales; family Hypoxylaceae; genus Hypoxylon; species Hypoxylon sp. PDH2405. Next base: position 78,809 of record JAMAKT010000084.1, on the reverse strand, counting down.
GTATAGAGCGATGAAAGGAATATGGGGACAACGACCGAAGACACGAACTCGTTCAAGCTTTAGGGGTAGGTATGGTCTCAAGGATTCCCCTTTATTCTACCTCCCGTAGGGATCCCCCACTCCTATGTGACCAGTCATGCTATTGATGTTATAAGCGGGATTTGTTAGCTCCCAACACTGTTGGTAAAGCACACCCCCAAAGTAGGGTTACATATAATTAGGTGCCAGACCTATGATCTTCCAAAGCCTTATGAATCAAGGTCGTGCTACTATTTTACATATCCCTATGATACAAACAGGACCGGGGCCTCTAATATGAAGTGTCAAGTTCTTCATAATTGCCGTACCAGGAAAGGCCTATGTTAACAGATTCTCATTGTAATATGAGTGTGAGATTGGAAGGGCAGATCATATGTATTCTAAGTGAGAGTTTATCATCTACTCTGTTCGCAATAACAGAAACCGAGCACCCAAAGATGTTGGCGCCTCTTTATGCGGTTGGCCAAACCTCTATTCGCGTTGTGGCAGGAATTAACCTATCACCTCATCCCTTACATTATGCTACAACGGTGGTGCAACTACATACCTGTAAGAGCGATCATGTCTAGCCCAGAGCTCTAATGGCACAGTACCTACCAGACGTATAATAAATCTCAGTGATATAAATTTTATTTCAGTAGAACACTGTCCCCGAACTTACTACACTTGTTTCGACTAGGACTAATGTTGTAGATTACCGATCCAACTACTAAACTCTAGGGGGTTAGATGCATTTGTAGGTACCTACCCACCCCATTTATTAGGTCATCAAAGGAACTGATGTAAAGACTTAGAGAGTAACCCGAGTTCGAGGTGACAGATCAAAATGCACACAGTCCTAACTGCCTATAAACACCTTGCTATTACCTATGTAGTGATGAATTACCAGCCAATTAAGTCTTCGTACCGTGTCTAACATCGCGTATAGGAACTGCAAGGAGTGTGAGGTTGGTTGCCAAGAGACCAGATGTTTAAGGAGCATGCTCGTGCAGACTTAGCATATTAGTATAATCCAACTGTTGGAATGAAATTCAATTCAAGAATCCCATGTTGTCGCCGTTATTATCATTTCTCCCTTCTCCGCTCTTATTAACAATCACACACCTACGTCTAAGATAGGCAAATAGATTTGGAACTTGTGGTTCATGGCGTCACTTATCCCGACGTTCGACATTTCGCCACAAAAGGAGGCCCGGCTGAGCTCCTTTCTCTGCCGCCAGCTTCTGGTTACCCCTCCAGCGGTTTCGCTGCAGGAGGTCAACCTCACTGGCAAAACAGCTATCGTCACCGGAGCAAATGCCGGCCTAGGCTTAGAGTGCTGCCGCCAACTCCTCGGCTTAAACCTTTCAAAGCTCATTTTAGCAGTCAGAGATGAATCAAAGGGCACCGCTGCTAGGGATTCCCTATCTTCTGCCAAAACGAATCCAGAGGCAGTGATCGAAGTTTGGAAACTCGATTTGTCATCCTATGACTCCATCATCGCCTTCGTTGACCGGGCACGAACGCTTGAGCGTCTTGACGTTATCGTCTTGAATGCTAGCGTCTTCAAAGCGAGATTCGAGCTTAACCCATCCACCCAACACGAGGAAGTCATCCAGGTGAATTATATATCGACAGCACTCCTCACTATTCTACTACTTCCTGTCATCAAAGAAAAGAACCAGCCTGAGAACCCAGGTCGCATACTTCTGGTTTCTTCAGAAGTAGCGGCGTGGGCCAAATTCAAGGAGCAAGGCGAAAGACCTCTTCTTCCCGCATTCGACAAGCCTCAGAATTTTGACTTTATAGACCGATATTATGTGTCAAAGCTGTTAGTCCAATTCTTCGTTTCCCAACTGACTGCCCGTGTACCTCCTACTGTGGCAGTCATCGCCGCCTGCAATCCAGGATTGTGTTATGGATCTAACCTCCATCGCGAAACTTGGGGGACTCTTCCAGGCAATATCTGGAGCGGTTTTAAGCGCATGGTAGGGCGGCCATTATCTATTGGCGCTCGCACTTTAACGGATGGTGCTGTGCAGCACGGACAGGAGATACATGGACAGTATCTTGGCGACTGTACATTGAAGCCGTAAGTTGGTGTTTTCTAACAAGATGTAAACGATTTCAACTCTATACTTACACCGGACAAAACAGAATGGCGCCCCTTGTTTACAAGCCCCAAGGGAAGACAATTGCCAAGGCACTTTGGGAGGAAATTATGGCAGAGCTGTCATTTGCTGAGGTCGAAAAGATCGTGCGCGACTTAAGCATATAAGTTAGGGAATTTTGCCACTCCCCTAGGAGCTTCCGATTATGTCCAATTTCAATTTATCTGAACATATCAGGGGCTGGCCTGGCGTTTTTAGTTGGGGGTAGTTTTGGTGCTACCTAAAGGGCTGCACAAGCCGTTGTGCGGCCACAGAAATAGTCCCTCATGAAGTCCTGGCGATTGATTCCTTCGTTCGGTGGATTAGCAGTCGGTAGCACGCTAGGATGTATAAAGATAATGCTGTATATAGTTCTTGAAGTTATGAAGAGAAAGTTGCAATACAATAGGAGCAATAGGTTGTATACCTATTACAGGAATTCAAGACCTACAGTCTTAGAGTTGAGCCAATTCGGTTCAAGGAGTAGCTCAGAGTCGATACTCTCAACCAGGACGCAACAATACCTAGGTACCTCCTATGCTAACTTCAATGTTTGCAATCTTCTCAACCTCAACACCACCTACCCAGACTCTGGAAGCAACGCTGTATAGGTTGGAGTTAATAAGGCAAAGGCTTAATCGAGAAAGATATCAATGATCTGGAAAAATACTTCTACTTAAAACTACCTAGGTACCTATTCAGTGCAGACTCTTGATCGTCCCGCCAAACTCTCGGCAGAAGCTGATGCACTAAACAGTTACTGATATGAACCTGACGGTATGATGTGGCCATACAGCCGAGTTATATAATCATATATACATTCAAAATATTAGAATGAAATGTAAACTATCAGCAAAGGTCGGAGTCCGTTTAAGCTCGGCATAGGCACACAAGTAGGTACCTTCTGTAGATGCCCCACTACTCCCCACCATTCGCGCCGTCCGGCCCCGCATCGGTTGCTGTTGTAGCTGTAATAATTCCCAATGTAAATATTTGAGGCAACTAGAACAGGAAGAATGGTTACGCCACTAAAAATTACTTGAGGAACATCTAAGTTGGATACAAACCATTCTAACTACTCAATCATCGACCAACGTAATCATACACGACTTCTCTCGACACGACCTCCAATGGCAACCACAACAACATCAACCGGCGCAGCTTCATACAGCGACTGCGTAGCCGCGCTGCGCACCTCGCTCTCCTTCCTCGAGTCCTCCGTATCCACGCTCGGCACCGGCGTCGCCGACTTCCCACGTCTCAGTCATGTCCTCAAGAGCGTACGCGTACGTTTCAATCCTTGCCTCCTAGCTACTATACCATCAATTCAAAACTAACTTGCCGTTCATTAACAGCACTACGAACTCATCCCCCAACCCACCCTCGTAGCCGCCGAAGCCTCGCTACGCGACGAGATCGGCCCCGCCATCACAACCCTACTCGACCGCGCCGACGCGCACATCGCGCGCGTGGAGCGGCGCATCGACGCGTTGAAAGCACGTTCAGAGCTTCAACAAGGGCGTCTCCTGCACTCCTCATCCTCATCCACATCCACCCCCTCCACTTCAGCCAGCAAGCGGAAACCCGGTAGCGGTAGCGGTAGCGGAAGTATAAGCTCGGAGCGGCTGGCCGTAGAGGCGAAGCTCAAGGCGCGGCAGAAGGAAGCTCTGCAGTACAGCGTGGAGCGCCTGGAGCTGGAAGTCCTGCAGAAGGAGCGCGAGCTCAAGAAGAGGTTGGACGCGACGGCAGCTTAGATTTCGGTGTTGCGCATGAAGGTATGGCTATGGTACTACGAAAATGAGGAGGGGAAATGGATGTGGTGAGAAAGCTAGGCGAGGACTGGCTAGGTCCGGGTTGAAAGCTCATGGTGAACATTTCACCCTAGTCTACTTGTTCTCTGCCTAATGATGCTGGGCGCATCACGATGGAATTAGGTGCGGAGCCATGGTACACATCATGTCCTATGGCTGTGTGGCTTCGCGATCATGACGCGAAGCCCTCAAATTGGATTATCATCTATCACGGCTGAATATGGGGAGGTTGAAAATAAGGAGAAGCTTGAGAAACGGAGTGACGATGATTATGAGATATCCGAGGGGAACATTACCATCAAGAGTGTGGGTTCTCTTGTTGACTTGGACAGTTAGAGAATAAATCCCTGTCGGTGTGGTTTATAAGTGGAAGGGCCTGTGATTGCCTCACCTAGGCAGCACCTATACTCGGGTTCATGTAGAGGCCAATTTCTTGGACCCGGCATATGCTATTGGCATAGTCTTAGTACTACGAGAATTCTATCCAATTTTTAGGCACTTAGAAATTAGACCACATTTGTAGCAATGCCCTTGATTCATGACACGGAGCAAGGGCTTTTTAGTAACAATTACATGTAGAGCTCTACCAAGGGCTCTCGAATCTCAGTGCCTCGAAGCGTTCAGACTCTACCATAACTCAACACCATGCCAAAAATTTCTTGAAACATTGGCACAACTATCACTAGCCATAGCAAGCATTGTCTTTTTAATGGTCTTCTTTCATTGATTGATACCAGAGCTTTTACCTATCTCTTGGAATCCGTGAACCAATGGCGTGACATTCGTTAATCCCTTTCGTTTCAGAAGGCTCCATCCTACTCGCCATATCGCCAGTTCAACTAAGTATATGTGCTTCGAAAGGCGAGAAAACAAGCGGTGATTTGCCGCCAGTTATAACGCAAGGCAACGAAGGGGGATTCTCTGCGGATCGCACTAGAGGGGTATACCTAAGTGCGAGTAGAGAAATAGGAAGGGAAAAAACAATAAACAATAAACCGGCCATCGTGGAATAATAATAAAAAAAAATAAAGCCTTGCAAAAGTGGAAAAAAGCTACATCCGGTAATGTTGGTCCCCGATTTACTCCAACGTGTCCATGGCCCTGTGATTTTGTGCACATCCTCTAAAACCCGTTCAAATACAGATTACTCGCGCCAGTTTTCGAAGATCCGCGCACTCCAATTCAAACAGTTCATTTCAAAATCGAATGAACCCAGAGCGGGAAACTTCTCAGCTCAGTAGTTTCCTCATAATAATATGAGGTAGTTGCTGGGAGCTATACCTGTCTCGCCGTTTTCTTTTCGTGCTTGCCACCACCGGCCGCTGACGTCGCTAACTTCTAGTATCTCATGCTTAGCGAACGAGATTTCGTTTGCGTCGTCGGGGTTAGCTTCATAGCTATAAATAGCTTTCGCACGATACGGATATTCTGTCGGCGCAGCGATCTCGGGCTCATTCTGTGCCGGGGATGGAGCTTTAACAGCGCCGGGGAAACCGGCAGCACCGCCCGAGTTACGTGTGGCATTGCCGTTGAAACCTCCGACGGGAGATGGGTTCTCGAAACCATTGAGCTGGGCCGAAGTGTACATTTGTGGAGGCTGAACGGAGGTGGAGGTCTCAGGGCGGCCACCATATCCTCCATTCATTGTTTGTCGGCTCGTCGTTGACTCCTTAGCCAGAGCGAACGAGTCGATATACGCGCGTGGTACAGCAGATGGCGCAGACCCAAAGTAGAATATCCATACAATCTAAAAGAACGTCCACATTAGCAAACTGATTCGGTAACGGTAACGAGGGCTGGTGCCCATGTAGATCTACGGCGGATAGGCTGTATATACTTACGTTGACCATAGACAAAAGAATAAAGCCAGCTGCTGCAGCTTCTCTAGCCCCACTTGCGGAATAGACTAGCGCATTAACTGACGAAGTGGTAGCGACAAGCCCAGCACCCAGGTAGCCAACAAGTGCGACGTGGTAGGTCTGAATGCAATCGGATGCGACCACGATGAATATGGCGATTATCAAGGGAAGCATAAAGACGAGCGCAAACCATGAATATGGTGGGAAAGGATCCTTGGATGTTTGTTGTACCCGAGCAAAGATAGAGCTAATGAAAGAGATTATCCATGCGAGCTGATCGAAAATCCATAGTTAGCACAAGATACGTATATAGTGATGTTAGAAATGACGGGTAGATATTAGACGTACCGCTGCGATAGAAACAGTAGCTAGGGCGAAAGGATCGCCAATGATATTGGACATATTAATGCCTCTACGGCCGTAACTCGCCCGGGAGTGTTCCATTTTGCGCAACGAAGGGGAATGAAGAGAGCCGTATGATGGCATAAGGAAGGAAGAAAGCTTCACGCTCAGACGTTGCAATTAACAATCGAAACCTGGTCAACCACAATTGGCCACTCGGACATGCGACGTCAAGGGGTATGTGGATGAGAGCAAGTCGTGGGCTTTGTTGGTCTCCAGTGGGAGAAAAGTGGCTGCGCTCGAAAAATATTACAGGTAGAAACCTAATAAGTGGTTGGTGGATCGAATCGCTGAGTAGTCGATAATCGTAGCGGCAAGCTTGGTAGGATAATGGTGGGATGAATTCTCTATACAAAGGAATGACTGGAGTTGGGTGGGTCGAAGACGTTGGGAAATGGTACAAGCGATTAAGAATTGTCGTTGAACAAGCGTTGTAGTTTTTGGTAGGTCGTAAAATACGGGCCTCTGTATGTTGATGGTGCCGCGCCGCCTATCGCCGATGTAAGTGGCTAGCTATGCGACCGCGCGCCCTTACGAGTAAGTTGTCGTTTGATATCTCGCAACAGATCGGTTCAATGCGACAAGCCGTCTCCACAATGCAAAGAAAAAAAAGAAAAAAAAATTGAAGTCAATTGTGTCAAGATCCGATCGAGAGTCCAGTCGGCAAATACAATATGCCGGAAAGGGGTTGGAGAAAGCCTATGGCAGAGGCGCGGAGAGTGTATTATCGTTTTACTTCTTGAATGTTAAGACTGGGTCAACCCGGTTGGATTGCCTTTCGATTGATACAGCGTCGATGGGAAAAGGTGGGAATGAAAATCGAGTACGGTCCCGAATCGAAAGTATTGAATGGGGTCGAGAAACGTATGGGGGTCGGGCCTTATTCCTGGTCTCTTCTCTTTCTTTCCCTTCTCTCTTTTTTCTCCAGGGCAGCAAGTTCACACACTACTACCGGCACCTGTTTCCTCGCAGTTCCTGACGGCGCTAAAATCCTTTATTGCAAAAGACACCGGCCACAAATATATACGTCGTGAGAAGCGAAGTTGGATCGTTCCACGGTTGCAAAGCCTGGCTGAGAATCGAAGAAAATGATTGACAGAATAGGCTCGTCTTCGCGATGACGGGTTATGGAGGGAATGGGGGGGGAAAGGAAGGGACAAGCAAAAGCCGTTCGAAGAAGAATGGGAAGGGATAAGTGGAAAAGGTTAAAGGAATCAACCAAGAACCAAGCAATCAAATCAAATGGAGAAGGGGGTGCGAAGATGGATGGGTGGATCGTGCGTCCCGGTAGTACACTACTACACCACGACCAGGGAAAGCGCAATCGAAGAGTGAAAATATGTTCCTGACGAATTGCTGTAATGAATGCTAAGAAAAGGAGTCGAGGGGTACAAGGGGGAGCTGGTGTTTCCCAAGAAATAGTACAGCCCTTTTCTATGGCTAATGCTTGCAATCGTAATGTACTTGAAGCAATTATAGGTTGTACTACTATTAACAGTAATTACGGAAAGGCCTTTTGAGTTAGAGTAATCGTGGCTTACGAAGTTACCCCTGTATGGTACCTAGCCGATAACCTGTTGAGGTTAGCCAGCTCGCTCAAGTGGACACTCTTTGGACCTGGTTATATTCCCCATTTGCCCTTTGTCTCCGAATTGATTTGACGGGGGCAGACGGGGTTCAATGAGCTGGACCTCGATGCGCGATGATTGGCTTCCAGCATTCTTTCGTCCAATCTTGCGCATACAAGCGCCTTGTCCATTGGGTATTGTTCATTATTATTAATATTTAGGCGTTGGTGAACTCGAAGGATTTGTTTGTCACAATAATGTCACAATAATACAATGTTTGGAATATTCAATGGTAGCTGGAGAACATATTCTATGCCTATTAACGATCGTCCGCTTGTTTTCTTGTTTTCGTGAGGAGGGCGCTAAAGCAGGAACACAGCGAATTGTTGGCTCGAGTCTCACAAGTGGCGGTAATGGCCTGGAATGTACTGGCTGAATTGAAGATGGTTGGGTCATCTGTGATATGGCGTGTATGGGGAAGACGGAGTTGCAGCTGGGTGTAAAGTGTTTGAGATTCCGCTGGGATCCAATGGCTTGGCCAAGGATGAAGGGGAGGTAAGGTCTCGGAATTTTGGGCAATTTGCTGCTTCGGTCTCTGCTGACAGGCTAAAATCTACAGAACAAGTAGCTAGAATTTACCAGCGAAGAAGTTTCTCGAGCTTCCTAATTCATTCATCTGTATGATGTAGCTGGAGGTATGCATTTGGTTGCTCGCATTTCGACTTTTCCTATTACGCAACAATCCCTAAATACCGAGCCGCTTCCTTGCTCAGCATCAAGTTGCATACATGTATCAGATGATCGAACAGGTCTACTCCCGACGTGGCATCTGTGCTTAATCTATCCCGTCGCCAACGCAGCCAAATCGAGAATCATGATGGCCTCCGATAGGTAGACCGGTATAAGATGATGCTTTCTAGGGGTAAGATCGATTCAAGTTTCACCTTGTTCGTCAGACTCCCGTGGTTGCAGGCCCTCCCGCGATAGAGGGTTACAATGGTGTAAATAGAGTATGGTTCTGACTTAGCCAGTCCTATCAGATCTCAGCATAGAAAGTAACCACTTAACGGTGGGTTGTTCTTAGGTAGCTGTCTCAACCATATCCTGTTTTGTAGTAAAGATGTTCTCACCTTGTAGCACGTTTCAAAGTCGGAAGCCGGCCAGGATCATCATGGATCAAACATTTGATAATACCATTCAAGAAACGTTTATGTACCTAGGTAAAGATGATGACGACGGACTGGGTTAGAAAATCATAGATCGGACCATCGAGTCTAAGGAAAGCCGGTGATACCTAGACCACCATATCAATTACTTTATGGATCATGCAGTATCCATTCCGCTTATTAATTTTCACGCCATCTTTCCGAGCAAGAAAAAACAGGTATCCATACCTCTCAGCCTTGAGTGCATACAACGCATGAGGAAAGATTGTCCCTCTGACTCCCGCTTTGGTAATTGTACCAAGCAACACGGACCTCTTCCACGCACCTCAGCCTCAGGTGTGCTTTTCCATAAGAGGACAGGTATTATTACAACGACAGCCCGAATCTGAGCACCTTTTGATCTCCATGCGACCTCTCATGCATGTAATACCTACCCGGTGAGCAATCACAGAGGCTCGGAACACCTTGACCTCTTCTGTCACACCTCTCTAGCCCAATCGCTTTCTTTCAACTAAATAGCGACCCCCAAACCCGGCACCCAGCCTGCCAGCACGCCAATGGCCCCCTCTTACGTGATATTCCGCAAGGTAAAGAATTACTTTTTTGGCCCTTCCCTCTCTTCTCTAGATCGTTCGTTTTTTTAATTCTAGACCAGCCTGACCAGTACACTATGTGGTAATTAAAGATATGACCCAAAAGGCCTGCATTAGCTTCAAGCCCGGTTGTGTCAGACTGCCGATCCCGACTAAGCTGGTGCTTTTTTTAAGTTTTAGCTCAAGCTCCCGCAAGCTTGAACGGCTAGAACGGCCGATTCACACTCGCCACACGTGGCTTAGCATGCGTCTGTCACACGCGATGACATGTGGCTTCCATGTACCGTAGTTGCGTACCGGCGAAAATTAAATTCTACATCCGCGCGTCGTGGGAGATGACGTGAAGTGCTCAGCCACCTTGATGGGGATATGAATTTTCTGAAAGCAGCACTGTTCGCTTAGATTGGTGGATATTAGCATGAATATTGTATAATTGTAAATTAGACAGATAATCACAAGATATGTTTGCAATTTTGACGGTTGTATTAGATATGGGGTATGATACATATCCTAACACATTGTGGCTTAAGATGTAAAGCCTGCTTCGTTGGCCTGTCATTTCTAGTCTATGTATCTCTGACGGAGTTGCCCGGCCTTGGAGCACATTATTATGAATTGGCAAATACACTTATAGTAGATGACCCATACTGCCGTACAACTGGGTCCCGTCTCTGTAATTTAGAGGTTCCACTTGGAGCTTCTCAGTGCCGAGGCACTCGAAGATGTTACTTCAGTGCCATGGTAATATAGTTCCACCTCTAGGTGCTGACAGATTTCATGAATTCGGGTCCAAGCTCTTGATAGTGACCATATACCTACTGGGCGGTATATGAACTAAGTGAGTGATCATGAACCGAGCCAAGCATCGGCCCTCCCATAGATGCTCTAGGTTTTTACGCGCATTCTCGTAGTCAGCGCTCTTCAGACCTCATTTCTCGCCCTCTCAACCCTCCTCACGGTACGTTCGGCCCTCTCAACCCGACTCTCTACCCCAGCGATAAAGCTTGAGTAGGCCATAACATCGCGTTCGTACCACCGGCGCACCACAGCTTCACTGCGGGCTCTTAGCTCGGCAATCTCGGCCGCTTGCGCCAGCTGCGTCGCCTCTATGCCTTTCATTCGCGGCAGCAGGGTAGCTAGAGTTGCGGAGTCTGCCGGGTCTGGAACCGGCGTGTCGGAGATGGCGGTGAGCGCGGAAGCGGTGGCCGGGTACGAGGAAGCGGCCGCAAGGACAATGGCGCGCAGGGCGTCGGGTGGGAGTTCAGAAGGTGGCTCGGAGGGCGGCGGTGGTCGGAAGAGAGTTGGTTGCGATTTGTCTAGGGTGAGGTTAGTCGAGTATGTATAATTAACAGATAAATTAGAAGAGTGAGGCGCACAGAGTTTAAGAAGCTCCGCGTAGACGCGCATTCGCTGGAGAAGTATCCCGAATCGATGCTCCAGCTCTTGCATGCTTCTTATTGCGGGCACCTTAGGTTGTTGAACAGTGTGACCGTATAATAAGTTTTCAAGGCGCAAGAGTCGCGCCTCGAGAAGGGATATGGTGGAGAGGGTGGTGTTATCCAGGGTCGACTCCATTGTGTCCATGTTGAATCTCATGCACGCTGTGACAAGGGCAACAATCACTCAGCGCCTTAATTGATATTATGATTCCAATGTCGAGCGGATGGTTCGGTAGAGGGCGAAAATAGTTGGTCCGGTCGAAAATGGCAGCGTGTTATACCCGTCTTCTATTCGCGCTTCGTACCTACGTAGATGAGAAAGGTGATTGAAGATAAGGCTGAGCTAACTGGGGGCTCAGTACCCCAGTTTTTGGAAAGCTTCCGGACCAGGGTCGTGAACACTAACCATTAATAGCCTAACTCTGGTTATGAAACTTAATTGATTGGCCGGAAGGAAAGGCCAGCAGACGCCAATCTTCCGGTTTCCATGTTTTGGGGAGATTTGGTGTCAGCTGGACTGAATTCTGGCATCCAAACATCAAAACCGCTACTTTTAATTCCTGTATGATTTAGGCGACCATATGTAAGTAGCAAAGCGTTGTCGCTTCGCTGCAAGGACATCATTCATTAAATTTCCATTCCTCGACGGCAACGCGCGTAGATGTAGGCAGGGAGGACGAGCCGAGGCAGTGGATCAGAGTTACACGCATGCAAAAGGGCGGTTAGTTGCGAAGAAACAGTTTGTCTCACTGGAGGAACGACGTAAAGGTTGAGACACGATATATCTTCAACGCAGCGAATTGCAGCCAAGGGAGATAGCAGTTTGTTGTACAAGTAGGCTGCCTCATAGGCTATGCCGAATTACTCGACTATCTCTGGAGAGGGTTCCTCCTCCGCTGGCGACATGGCAAGGTACGTAATTTCGAGAATCAATCGTGTACAGCTAAAATCGACAACTCCGGTGGCTAATTCTAATATTATTTCTCAGACAGAAAAGGGTTCGCGGCCGGCCGAAGGAAGGCGGGGGAGGGCAGGCCACCATGATTAGCAGTGTCATTAATCTGCTCAATACTAGTATGTCACCTTGGTCCCGGATTTCAAGCTGAGCTCTCCTAAACTAACGTGAATCGTCCTACAGTTATCGGCGCAGGCACCTTAGCGATGCCGTCGGCGATGTCACACTTCGGAATGGTAGTCGGAGTTATCGTGATCTTATGGTCAGGATTCACTTCTGCCTTCGGTCTATACCTCCAATCCCGATGCGCTCGATATATCGACCGAGGCTCTTCGTCTTTCTTCGCCCTGTCCCAGATGACATATCCGAACGCCGCAGTCATATTCGATGCCGCGATAGCGATTAAGTGCTTTGGAGTCAGTGTATCATATATGATAATTATCGGTGACTTAATGCCGGGTGTTGTTGAGGGTTTTGACAGCAGAGCGGCCGAAATACCCTTCTTGATGGACCGTAGTTTCTGGATCACGGTCTTCATGCTCGTCATCATCCCTTTGAGTTTCCTGAGGCGCCTCGACTCCCTCAAGTACACCAGCATTGTAGCGCTCGTCGCCATTGGGTATTTAATCGTGCTAGTTGTCTATCACTTTGCTGCGGATCCTCTTGCCCCTAGAGATAAGATTCGTTTTGTCTCCTGGGGAGGTCCCGTCGAAGCCCTTGCCAGCTTACCTGTAGTTATCTTTGCATACACTTGCCATCAGAATATGTTTTCGATTCTGAATGAGATAGCAAACAACTCCCCGGGCAGGTATGTCACTCTAGCATGAGCGAAAATTAGTATTTTGCTAACAATGTCGCAGTGTAATGGGTGTAATCTTTTCGAGCATTGGCACCGCCGCTGGTATCTATATCCTAGTTGCTATTACTGGTTACTTGACTTTCGGCGATGATGTCATCGGCAACATTGTCTCTATGTGTATGTTGTTTATTAAGCCCATTTTCGCGTATATGAAAAAAAGGCTGACAGATTTACGCTAGACCCTGCATCAATTGCTTCCACGATTGCTAAAGCAGCTATCGTCGTCCTGGTCACCTTTTCCATCCCTTTGCAGGTTCATCCCTGCCGAGCATCCGTAGATGCGGTTCTTAAATGGCGACCCAAGGATGTATCCCGCCCGCCGGTGAGGACCAACTCACCTGGTGGTCGACCTCTTCTCCCGACTCCTGCGGCCCCACGATCGGATCACGGACCAACTGCGCCCATGTCCGATTTGCGCTTCGCCATCTTAAGTACTATAATTCTTGTATTAGGATACACTGTGGCTTTGACTGTCTCTTCCCTAGAACGAGTGTTGGCTTACGTCGGCTCTACGGGAAGCACGAGCATCAGTTTTATCCTCCCAGGTCTATTCTATTACAAGGTCTCAGACCCGAACTCGATCCACCACCAGCGCCTCACAAAAGACGACGATGCTTTATCGACACCCAGCTCTGAGGATGAGAATGCGGACGGGAACGATGGCGTGTTGGGAAGAAGCGTGGACAGCATCCACAGCGTGGCCAGCGGCTCCAGCGCCAAGAGTAAGAACACCAAGTCTCCATGGCGTTGGCGAAGGAAGTTCAGATGGGACATGGAGCATCTCGACCAAGAATTCCTAAGAGGAGCAGCACTGGCCTTGGCTATCTATGGTGTATGCGTCATGAGTGTATGTCTGGTGATGAACCTGGTCGGCACTGTTACAGCGCATTGAGTATGAACATTGAAACTTTCCACGGCCATGATTTGGCAGGCCGGGTAAAGCGAGAAGTTTGCCTTGATTTTCGCATATTCGGGGGTCGGGGTTGCATATCACTCGTTTGGTTCCCTTCTGCATCACCGGGAGTTCCGGATCATGATCATTCTTGTATATACCTAGCGTTTCCCAGCATGGCTTGGTGTTGGGCTGATTGAAATTGTATATGATAAGCTGTGGTTTTAAAAATCATGTTCAACATAGTGATGAACTTGATAAGCGTCAGAGGGGCATTCTACAAGCGGCGATGTTTGTGCGTCATTACACGGATCAGCCCCTATCAATACTCCCGGGTAGTCGCTCTGGGAGAATACGGTCTCCACTTATAAGGCATGGCGGGGTTCGGCGGGATGTTGCCCCACCATCAAAGTAAAAAAAGTTGGACTGATTATCAAGCAGCATCGACTTCGACATTACACAAGCAATCACCGAGAAACGTTTATAATCTGTTTTTCAGTTTTCCGTTCTGAAATCCTTTCATACTACTATCCCAAACTTCACCTCAATACCTAGCCACCACAATACCCAATCGCGCACTAGCCTGCCCTCATCATGTCTGCCCCTCACCAAGACGACATAGACGATGCGCCTGAGATGCTCGACGCCGAGGATGCGCTCGAGGAGATCGAAGATGCCGAGGGAGATATAGCTATGGATTCGGATGATGAACCAGAAGAGATCAACTTACACAACGACAGTATAGCCTACTTCGATGCGCACAAGGATTCTGTCTTCGCCATCGCCCAGCACCCAACTCAACCCTCACTCATTGCGACTGGCGGTAGTGAAGGCGAGGGTGACGATGCTCCTGGAAAAGGCTACGTATTCGACACAAGTCCCGTCGTTGGCCGACCTGTTCTCCCTCCAAGTTACAACGCCGATCCTTCTTCTCAGCAACCAAAAAGTACCGAGTTGAAGCCCCTCTTCACGATTGAGGGCCACAGCGACTCGATTAATGCGCTCGCCTTCACGCTGCCTAATGGGGAGTTCTTAGTTTCGGGAGGCCTAGACGGTAGATTGCGCGTATATCAATTGTCTGTCGACGGCCACAACAAACCCACATTCGCATTCCTGGCCGAATCCCAGGAGGTTCCCGAAATCAACTGGCTAGCACCGTGTCCATCGCAGAAGTACCCGAACACGATTGCGCTAGGCGCATCAGACGGCTCCGTATGGGTTTACACGATCGATGCTTCCGATTCGTCGAACCCATTGCAGATCGTACAGAGCTACTTCCTACACACCGAGGCGTGTACGGCTGGGGCCTGGTCGCCGGACGGCACATTTTTGGCTACCGTATCGGAGGACAGCTCGCTGTACGTCTGGGACGTGTGGGGAGAAGCCGCCGCTAAGAACCTAGTCAATGATAATGGGCAGACGGTAGTATCTCTCACAGGCCAAGACCAACGCTTCGGTGTCGAGGGTGGTCTTTATTCTGTTGCTGTCGACCCGAAGTCGACGTTCGTCGCGGTCGGGGGTGCCGGCGGTGCGATCAAGATTGTAAGTTTGCCGCGAATAGGCACGGACAGCCAGCCCGTATCCAGCAAGCAGAGCAAATCCAAAGCAAAGGGTGCCGAGGCCGGGGGCGCGCAGGGCGGTACAATCCTTGCGGATCTACACACGCAATCAGACGGTATCGAGACGCTTAGTTTCTCGCCGAAGCAGACGCTGCTCGCGGCGGGCAGCGTTGACGGCAGTATAGCCGTATTCGACACATCTCGCAGATTCGCTGTACGGCGACACATCAAGGAGGCTCACGAGGAGTTCAGTGTTGTAAAAGTTGAGTTTGTCTCGGGCTTGGGCGATGGCTGGCTTCTAACGAGCTGCGGCATGGACGGTGTCGTCAGGAGATGGGATGTTCGGGGCGCTGCCAGCTCGACAGAAACGAGTCTAACAAAAGAATGGAGAGGTCATAGGGGCGACGGCGAAGGTGGAGGCGTACTTGGTTTTGTCCAGGGGACGACAGGCGAACGGATCGTGACTGCTGGTGATGATGGTGTTGTGTTGATATTTGAAGTCTAGGAGACTTCGCTTACTTTATAAATAATACCAAATACCTATGTATAGTCGTGAGACGACTTGGCTCAGGTTTAAATAAGATCTTCTATCCCATCATGGTCATACGATATCTAGCGATGATATTCGAAATAGTTACCGGTTCACGGACAAAAAAAGAATAGACGTGGTTCTAAATTTCCTAATTTGTAACGAAGTATACGTGAATCTTGTATAGATGGACCCAAGTAGGTAGGTAGTTGTTGTTGTCATATCTCACCTTGTTAGAAAACTAATACGATAGAGCAACCCAAATGGCAGGCATCTAGACGGTCTAACATATTACTATTTCTGGATATCAAGGTCGACATCCTCTATTTATAATTCTGGTTAGGATAGAGTAGTCAATGCCATGGCTATGATTGAATAGAGAGGAGCAGCTATAACTAGGTAGGATGAGATGCTGGATCCCAGTCTTATATGGCTAACAAACAATTTTATAGCAGACTACTGTCCAAGACACTATATCTAGAGTCAAGATCCCTTCATGAGATTTTCTAGTAAGTCGGCTTTCATGCTTACTGCTGGTCAATATCATTGCATTTTGTAGAAGGGTGTTAGGGGTGGACTATCAGAAAACAACGCAAACAGCATCATACCGGACTGCATTCATTCTTGCTATCGTACCAATTTCCATGGGAAATTGGGGTCAGGTTCATGGAGAGCCTGTGACATTGAGCTACCGTATTTGTTGTCCAGCTCCCATAATACTATCGTACACATATAAACGGCTGATGGTATATGGACCGATGACACTAAAAAGGGCCCTCACATAATACCATCTACGCAGCTACCTAGATTACCTAGGTAGCTTGCTGGAATGAACTGATAATTGCTCTAGCTTCCGTTACCAGTTGTCCCATGGTCGGGTAGCGGCCGTCATACGTTCGCTCTAAAGTGTGGCGGTCTTGGAAACAGTATCTGTCCATATGCGGATGGCCAAATTTACAGCTTGTCACTTTATCAAAGACCTTCTCCCAACCATCCTTCATTTCAGCAAGAGGTGAGCCGTCTTGTAGCCTGTTGATAAGGTAAGACCAAAGGAACAGCTCTCGTGGTCCGGCGTGCTGGTCCTCTGGGTAGCAAAGTGTGACATTCAGGATATCTTCCATGCCATGGCGTCCTTCGTTGTTACCGGAAGGGAACCAGAGGTATTCTTCGGATTGAAGAAGACCATCGTAAAGGCAAGGTCTGTCGTACAGGATGCCCCACTTAATAATCAGTGGGGAATTGCCACACAAGACGGGGTGAATTCGTCTCAAACTGTAGGCCGGAGCTGTGATAGCGTTGGCTTCAGTGGCAGGGCCGGGGTTTCCGGTGGAAGTGCGAGCTACCAAAATCATTAGCATATTGAAAGAATTATTGAAGCTGTTGAATCAATACCTTTGTTCTTTATTTCCTGCTCAATAAACCTCTCCATCATCGGGATTCCAGCAACTTCCCAAGGTGCGAAGCGGCGCCAGAACGAACTACAAGCCCATAGATTGTTGCGGTAAAGCCAAAGGATGTTCGGACGAAAGATGACCGTTGCCAACTCGTAGATATAGGCGCACTTGACGATCCGCAACCATTCATTGGGACTTCTTGATAGTGCTATGCCTTCGCCAACTTGCGTAGCTAGGCGTTCGGCAATGTCTAGAGCGATCTGATGGAACTTGAGAATTCGAACCGTCGTCTCGCCTCTGACTGTTTCGAGATTCACGGAATCAGGGCGAAGATTCTCCAGATGCTTTTTGCAGAAAGCCACGACCTTCTTGCCGAACAGAAATACATCACTTGTGAGAGGATCGATCTTCCAGTTCTCGCTCTCAGCAAGATGCAGAGAAAAAGCCAGAGGAAGGAGGTTCTCGTCCACATTTCGGCTCAACAGGGCGCGGCATACGTCACCTTCTGATTCTTCGGGCGTGAAGGCGGCATGTAAAGCCTTAGATGCGTGGATTGCATTCAGAAGGGAATCGTATTGAAGAAAACCCAAGATATTCGCTCGAGTCTCCAGTGGGAAACGCCAGAAGCAGTCGTTGTCTGAGTTAGTAGATGACATCGTGGCGAATTGAACAGGGCCGAAGGTGACAAGTTGAGCTATGAAGAACTGCTAAATAAGCTTATCCAGGGGAGATGGATTGACCATTTAGGGGTCCTTGTTGGAGGCGAGAAAACTTGAATTACTCAAGAGAGGAGCAGGTATTTTCTGACCGTGGAAGAATATGGCCCAAGGAACAACCAAATGGAGTGCAAGTTGCAGTCCTTGTGGTTGTGAGTTTTGGAAAGAAGGAAAACCAGAACGATTCTACATTGGTCTGCTAAAAAGTTTTCTGTGCACAGAAATCGTGGATGAATCGGTATGTACTGCGGATGAACCCACCTCGATCGATGAACAGATGGATGTACGGTGCTATGTTGGTCTCCATCAGCAGGTCAGGTTTGTCCATGCATTTGCCTACCTCCCTAAGGTTACTGCGCGGAGAGAAAAGCTGAGGCCCTTTCATAAGTGCCACCTTGGAAGACCGGTGAGGAATTACGGTAAAGAACACTTGAGTGGCCATATTCACATATATTAATTTCCTGGTCTGATATGCCAGCCAAGGTTCACTGCTCCGTCCTGTTCTATCAAAGAATGAACCTGTCACTATATACATAAAAATGATGCCTCATTATACCGAGTACAGTAAGAACTGTTTATCCTTGGGTTCAAATATAGGTTAAGGTGGACAGCACTCATATGGGATAACATAGTTTTAGGTATAAATCTGATTCAAATATGTCTCTCTTAGAATAGTCTCGTGATATTGAGGGAGGCCATGCAAAAGCCAGGCTTGTTCATATGTGAGTGTGACTGCCAGACCTTGTAAACTCCCGAAAGACGGGTATAGACGTAGATGACCAAACCTGATTTTGAGTTATCTACGCCGTTTCCTTGTATTTGGTACATATGCCTGTATGTGAGCACCTCACACATCTACGTCTTATGAGGATATATACATATATATTGTACGCAAATATACAAGCCTTCCCCTATTCATATAATACCCCTGAACGCCATGTGACAGACCAAAGGCTGCCAAGCATAACGATATACAAGATATACAATCATGAAAGCCGAAGACTCCAAACGCCGGTCGTCTACCTTCTACCTACTAACCATGTTCCCAATTAAACACAAGAAAGAAAACTTAATGATGCTCACTTATCATCAAAACATACAAAATACATGCCCCCTAACAAGCCGCCCAGAAAAAGGGTTGTCAAGATGCCAGCACCAGCCCTATCACCTGCTGTAATGGGCTTCGGCTGCGCGATCTTATCGTCGTCATTTGCACCAGCGTTCGGGTTACCCTGCGACGAACCTCCATTTTCCGAGGTATAAGGGGCTGGAGCCAGATCGACTAGAGTCGCCATGACGGCCTGCAGTGCATTCATTTGCTCGCCGACACCCGTGTTGCCGTCAAAAGTGCTCTGCTGTAACCAGCTAAACCCGCACGCCGTTCCATCAGGGCCTTTGTAATCCGATGATGCTGGTCCGGAGCATTGCTTTGCGGCCGCCTGAGCCGTAGTTTTAAGGAGGGGCATAATTGTATCGGTCGTAAAGGGGGCGAGCGTGGTAGTCAAAGCCATCCACCGAGCCAGATGCCCCTTAAAAGACTGTTGGTCTACATTGCACTTCGCTGCCGTCTTTTCACAACTGGGCTCCCACATAACGCCGTCCTGGAAAAATATTGACGCAGAGGAATTGACTAGTCCTGTTACACGTTCCTTCCAGACGTCGGAGCCGGTGTGGTTGTACATGTGAGCGGCACCATACATGAAAAGGCCCATATTGTAGGTGAATTGGGCTGCGTTGATCTGGGTACAGTTGTCGCTACCGGCATTACCAGCACCATCCAGCACATTATATTCTGAGTTGATGAAGCCAACGGACTGCTCCCACTCAAATATCTTGGCAGCCCAGTCGCTATACGTATCATTGGCGGTATAACGGGCTAGGCGCGCTGCGATGTTGAAGAAGCACCCGTTGGAGACGGAGTTCTTGTAATTATAACCGTTGTTAAATGTATATATCTGCCAACGCATCCCTCCACCGCAAGTGTCAGTCTCCCATCGATTGACGTACTCGTTGTACACAGCTTGCACCAATGCCAGCCACTGCGGTTGATCCGGATCCGGGTTCGTGAAATTCTGCTCGGCAGCAGTCATAGCAGCCATCGCCCAGAAGCCTTGGTCATCGTTTCCTTCCGACTTAGTTTGATTCGAAGGCATAAAATCCGCGTCATCGCCGACCTGGTGCTGTAGAGCCTGGAAAGTGATGTCGTTATACGTTGAGTCGCCAGTGGTAGCCCAATAGTCTATTAGTGTTCCGAACATAGCACCAGCTTCCCACCCTGTCCACCTCATCAGTTGAGAGCCAAACCAGCGGTAATATGGATTGAACCTACAGTAATACGGGTCGGGCAAGTTTCCGGGGACATCGCCAGTATTATTTCCTGTTACTTCGATTAATACCGACAGAGACTCATAATATTAAATAGATTGTACTGATATTCACCTGTATAATACTTCACCAGACCATATGCGATGGTGCTGGCGGCGGACTTAATAGAATCTTCGAAATATCAGTAAGGTCACCTTGCATAGTTTATGACAGGAGTGTCTCACCATCGCTCGTCCAGTCAACATCAATAGCATTCACTGACTTGAGAAGCAAGCTCGAGACGCCAATTAGGGCAGCTAAGAAATGCATGGCGTCTTTGTCCTACACCGTTTGAAGATCTGAAGTGTATGGTATTGACTTGACCGGACTTCAAAGCTGACAGGAGGGAATAGTAAAGCAAACGGAGATAACTTAAGGCCCGATACGTCAAAATTGGCGCACCGAGTGATCGACGTGCCAGGTCCACCAGATTCCACGATTCTTCATCCATTTGTGGACCTGGCGGGCCCCGATTCTCGTAAGTAATTGTGATCGGGTCGGGAAGTACTCCACATCGCCATGGTTGTAGATACGATACGGCTGATGTGGACTTGAAACTGGTACGAAAAATGGATATAAGTCGGGTGTGCCAACCACCAACCCGGCGAAATGATACCACACCACACATAGGACACATTAAAGGATCTCTGATCTCTCTTTTTTGGGCAGTAGCCAATTTCATACCGTATCTCTCGTTACCTACTAGACCATTCTGCAACATCTTAGAAACGATAGAAGTGGCTTACGTACCTTCGCTAGGTCACGCTGAACAATAGTGTCGAATGAGAGTCAACAGTTCTCTATTGCAAGGGTCGAAGCGATGGGGGTCCCACCGTTGACGCCATGCGGTACGCGTACCTATCCCAGTTCCCATACATGGATGGATCAAGACCGCGCGATGTGTCCAGTGTTTCGACGCCGTTCAAGCAAGCTTTTTCTCGTTAGTCTTGACCCCCGGCAAACTCGGCTTGGCTTGCATTGATCATCAGGGGAGATCACAGAACAAGCTTTTCTGCCACCCATGCTGAGCCCCATCCCTGAGGCGCATTTTGTGGGTTTTATTGTGGTCTCACGTTCGGACCGAACGCTTCGAGTGACGTACCATACGAGCAGAGAGATTAAAGATGTGCATAACGTCTGACAGATTTGCAATCATAAATAACACAGGCTGCTGCTCGTTATAAAAAATGTGATTCAAGTTTTGAGGCTTAGAGACTTGAGGCCCTGCAATATTTTATTTCGAATTGTAACCGGTCGACATTACAAAGAGCGAAATACGATTGGAGAACGGTATTGCCGACGGCTCTTCCCGCCCCTCCAATTTTCTCCGTGAAAAACCTGCGACTGACTCAAGCTCAGCAAGTAATTTGTCATCTAATTCAAAGCACAGAATCCACCGATGCTATTGCAAAACAATGCTTATTTGGTCGTGAGAAACTTGATAGAATCAATCGTCCGCTCATAATATGTCTTGGTCTGGCTCTAAGAGAAAAGAGCTACCGGAAACCCGTGGGTATTTGCTCAGTAATAAGTTTCTGGCTGGCTCAATCTGATTTACAGAGGTACATGTCGTGCCACATGAAGGAGATGCGTACTCGCTATCCACACAATATCAACTCTGAAGTCCTTTAAGCCAACTAGACCATCTAGATAATATCAAATTAAACATCATCTGTATTATATTGTGTATGCGATTCTCAGTGCATCTAGATTTTGCATGAAGAATAATCAACCCCAAAACAAATGCAACTCTATTCCTCCTAAGATCACGACGTTTACCCATACTGAATTCGGACATTGCCATAGAACGCCGCGAATGATTTACGAGTATCTATTTCATTACGAGACTTTTTTATATATGTGAAAACGAAAAGAGTGGCTGTGGTTCTTGTGGTTTAGGGCTGGAAGTGAATGAGAAACTTGATGCTAGTAAAAACAAGGCGACATTTGCCTTTATTAGTGGTGGCTACCTTTCGGGACCTACTATGGTGTTAGGGGTAAATAGAACTACCATGTTAGGTCTTCGATAAATCAGGTTTAAATGAAGTATGGGTAGAATAGGGGTTGAAGAAGATACTTACCGGCGTCTTGCCAGCGTAAAGTGCAGACCTGTAGAAACCTGACAGGGTAGTTATTTCAGAGCCTAATAGCATAGTATATCTTTTAGTAGTTGCAAGGAACTACATGAGCAGTTAAGCCCCCTACAACATTTAGAGATTTAGGTAAGTCTCTACATTTTCATTCTCATAAACAGATTAATTGGAAAGCATATACTCTATTTGCCTATGTGGGAAAACACCAAGATATATCACGCTTGATAATAACGCATTATTCCCCAGCGTTGTCTTTTGCTTCTATTCTATCTTACCACAGCGAGCCTATCCATCGTAATATTAATGGACATTTCAATTTGCATAGTCAATTTTAATGATACATAAATCAGGCCAATCTCAATAGTAGAGCCGAAGCTTTTGGGACTTTTATGCTCAATCATTCCAAAACCACATTATCGAACACTCACGACACAGCCACTGCTATTTCTCTCGATTTAGCTAGACCAATGCATCTCAAGAGTCGATTGAAACCCTTGAGAATCCATTCTAAGCGATTTGTCATTTTTGACGAAAGGGCTGATGGAACTATAGAATCCTCGTCTCTGCTTCCCGAGTTAAACTCCCTCGGAATAGACTTTTATTGCGGCGATAGGTAGATTGCAATTAGTAAGGATACAAGTTCCTAAACATTTAAAGCCATATTATATCTCGGGGGAAGAGGGTTTTGTTAATTGTGCGTCTTTGCTAAACAACACTTTACTAAAGATACGAGACTAATTACAATAGAGAGAGTTGGAGGTTATAATGACCTGACTACTGTGGTTATTTAAGACGTTGTAATAGCTAGCTTTGGTCATATAAAGTACTGGGTCTGAAGGATTTGAGAAGACTGTATAGGACCATTGTTGTAAAAGCCTAATATATGGTGTATAGATAAATTGCCTTAAAATGTTTAATATTTGAACTAATTATCTTTCATGGATAATGAGCACACGCATCGACTGGCTAGGTACTTATGTGAGTTTACACAATACTGGATGCCTATCAGAACAGTATTATAAACAAGTGCCTCGCAAACATTAATTCTACCAAATTCAATGACCCTATGTATTCAGGCCTGTCTATTCTTTTACCATTTACTCACACCTTCGACCACACCCATTCACTCTTAACAGCGCAAAATTCAGAAAGTTCCATCAACCTGATGCCAACCTATATCAAAGACTGTCTTCCCTTCCTTCGTAGAGCCAACTTCTACAAGCCCTCAACCCATGTGGCAAAATGTATTCTATATAGAATGTCACTGTACATTTAGTGTCAAGCTATGCTATATTGGAGTAAGATGTCCTATAAGGCGTTGAAAGGCGACCAATCAGGCTTATTTCTATGGTAATTATTTCGGCCCCTTTCTCTCATCTACCTCTATCCGTATTGATTCCTCGTTTACGGGTGAAATAATGGTCCTTATTTTAGGAAATTAACAGCAGCATGACGAATTCATCTACCGACATGGAACTTGTTCTGTAGAATACAGTTGCGACTGAGTCTCTTGCCCAGCCTACCCTCGAGAGATCATGGGCAGGAACGATTCTCTACTGCATAATCTCTCCTCTATCATGTCACTGCCTCACAAGATGTCAGAACGGATTGATTAGGTACCTGTGTACCTATGTCTCCTAACTGCGCTAGTCAAACCAGAGGTACTGAGCACATCGACTTTGCCGAATAGGTTGTATTGTGGCGTTCGGTTATCCTTACTAGTGGCTTCTTGTATAACAATACAAGGATTCGACTGCACGTATCCAGTGCACAAATACCCCAGGCAAGCCATCAATAGGTACATTTCAAGCAGAATGAAAGACCAATTCTTTACCGAAAGGCCACCGGGGTAAATACTATGGATCATGATATCTTGCTACTCCTCTATAGCCGTACATTTCTGGCCTAAAATATGCAGTAACTGGTCATAAAACGCCCTACCTAATACTATTGATAAGATAGATGATAGATGGTAGAAAAACATTTACATCCAGAACATGATTGTGAAAGGGATTTGGGGGATTCAAAAAAGAAAACATTTGTCTACCTTGTAAAAGTAGCAATTAATTCAGTCATAATACCGTTAGTCCACAACTTGTTCATCTTGAAGATTCTCCTGCACTCATTCTCAACCGATTTAATCTCAGTCCTTCATCCATTCTAGGATACCATCCACCGGACGAGCTCCCCAGACCTTTCATACTAGATCATTGTGATAATAAAGATCTAGGAACAAAAGTAATTCTTGAGACCTATCATCATCTTGATGAGTGACGTCCACTCTAACTACTTTGCGCAGAACCTGCAGCCTCGTTACCCAGTGAACAGTGTTCGCCGTGGTTATTGCCGGCCGCCTCGCCGTTGCCTAGATACGCGCTGCCCCTCTTCACGTAGTTGCTCAACGCGCCTAGATTATTTACCTTTGCGACCATTTGATAAAGTGTTCTGGGTTGGACTTCTTGCTCAGAGACACAATTCACAAGTCTTCACCTACTCCTCCCACTCTGTTATTCTTCCCATAAGCCAATCTCTTCACGAAGCATTACTACGTTGCGCCACCGTCCAACTCACAGGGAAAGTATTCTTTCTTGCTACCAGATTACTCTCGTCCAAAATTGTCCGTCTAGACATTGTCCATCTAGACATTCGGCGATTCTTGAGCTCCAGTCCGCGCTTTTATAGACACGACTAGGACATTTAGGGTAAGTTACTACTTCCACTACTACCTCTATTAGGCCCCGCAAGGCAGATGCCATTCGCATATCTTCATGACCCAGTACCTTCCATACTATTAGATATGCCCATTGATACTAACCACTCGTTCTACGTAGATGGCTCCTAAGAACAACAATTCTGCCGCTGGCGAGGAAGCCACGATTACTCTCACTGCCGCGGATTTCAAGATAATTGACGCGGTTTTGAAGGGTTGCCTACCTTCTTCGAAACCTATTCCAGCCAACTGGGGGGTGCTTGCCAACCAAGTCGACCTGAAGGACGCCAAGTGCGCGCGAGAGCGCTTCCGCCAAATCTGCAAGAAGCATCAATGGTTCGAGAACGCCGTCGACGATCTCGCGACTCCCTCCCCCAGCCCTAAGAAGAGAGCTGCCAGTCAGATGATGATTACCACGCCAACCCGCGAGCAGTTGGTGGACCCCAGCAGCGGGGAGGAAGGGGATGTTAAGGGCACTCCAGCCAAGAAGCGCAAGATGACCCCCGCCAAGAAGCGTCAGGCAGCCAGCACCAAGAAGACTCCCAAGGTGAAGACCGAATTAGAGGAGAGCTTTGACGAAGCCAGCGTTACGCAGGGTGGCGGCGATGGAATGTTCGACTCGATCTTCGGCCCCGACGAAGCTTAGTTCATCGATCAACCATTCCGATCATTGTTATCGAACTTGTTTTGCTCGGATACTCACCCACGGCATGCATTTTTATTCGGAATTTCTACCACGGAAGGCGATTTGAACGAAACGGGAATGCGCTTGGGTGATTGCGAATGCTTGTTGGACACGCGCCAACACACGCTCACTGCTTTGATTGCTTTGTTTTGCTTGTTTCGCGGTGGATTATTGCTATTATGGTAAAATTAAGGGAATGGTCGTCTCCTGCTTGAGCACTCTAGCTTGAGTGATCATTACGCTCTTTCAAGGTTGCAATACTGTTTTTATGGCGTAAAAGGCAGGTTCATAGGTAGTCTAGGTTTTCATAACTCGTTGTCTTAATTCTCAGTCTTATTGATCAATCACTCTAGTGCCAATCAACATGACTTCACCTATTTATACCTTGGTGGGTGATTGTCTCCTTTGTGAGACTAAGGCACTATGGCGGAATAGTTGGCAGATCCAATCGTGTATCACAGCTCTAAGGCATATGGTCTTTCCCAACATGAGCAGAGATAATTAAATTCAGCATATACTTGTCTAGTCATATCATCTCCCCTAGTCGGCTGTCCCATGTTCTCAAAAAACCACTGAGAAATAAGTATTTTCGATCCTAAATGAGATGCTTAAAATTACATGTCAAATTTATATTAGCAACTACATAGGTAATATTTGTCAACGAACCTGATCCCCATCATTTCATCTCTACAATGCCGTTTACGATATTTCAAAAAAAATATCATAAATGAACCACGGATATTTCCAATATTCATCCGCACCTTTCAATTCTAGTACGGCCTCAATTGTCTAGAATCCCGATTAAATGCTGTCCATTTCCAATGGCTAATAACTACAATAGACTGGGCCTGGAGGAAAGAGAACATGTAGCAGAATTGTGGCGTTTCCCCACTGCTTTGCCACCCCTATCTTAGGATGAAAGTCTCATCTAAGCTTAACCTTGGAAGTATTTCATTCTATGTGAGATGGATAGATCCCTGCGAGAAGGTTTCAAACTACATAGTGTTAGTGCTAGTGAATTCTTCCTGGTCTCGTGAAGCTGCCAGCTGCCAATGGCAAAGTTTCGACGTTTTGACTTCCATCCTCCCTGTCGGATAAACCCGATACAGCCTTTTCCCTCTCTAGATATCACACTATGGAGGAGTTCATATTAGCAGAAACCCGAACCACCTGCAATTATCGGCTGTCGGGGAAATCTAGATCCATGCTGCGTAGGTAAGTTGAAACATCGTACGTATCGAATGAGGCAGTTCAAGTCCGGAATTAACTTGGGACGTACGATGAGGTATAATTCTGCAGCGACCCGCCTCTGCCTGCATCGACGATGCCCAATTAAGTAACTATGGGGATGTGAGGGAAACTGCCAGCAGAGCGCAGCAGACGCGTCAGGTTCACAATCATACGTTGGAAACTCTAGAATGCGCTCATGCGGTCACTAATGGGAGCATACAACCTCATAGGATACAGGTCGCCAATCCCTGACAAATAGTATATGTACAATGGCAAACATTACAATATCTCTTTAGATAATCTATGAAATTGCCCAGAAAGCCACTTTCTATCCCCGCATCTTCCCAAATGGTACCCTGAAGGCACATAGGAGCGCATTGCAGAACACCGCTGCAGCTTGGTACTTGCATTACATAAACACTTCACCACAGCCCATCTCCTCATCCCTCAACAGTTTCTTTCTCCCTGCTCGATTCAATCCCTTCTAGAGAGACATTACATTCAGTCATTCTAGATTTCAGATTCAGCAATCATGTCCAGCGGCAAAAAACACAGCTCAAGCTCGACGAGCCAGAGGAGAAGCATATGCGGTAGCTACATCCTGCATACCATCAGCCAACAGAGCCGTAACCCGAACCCCGGCGGGCACAACAGCCGTGCACAGAAAAACAGCACCACATACACAGTTAGTCCAGATATGGATGACGATCTCATCTTCCAAATCGACGACATAGAGCTGCATGATGGGAGTGGCAAGGGCAACAAGTGATACGGGAGTTCAACGGAGTTCAAAAACGATGGGTCCCCATGCCATTTGGGCGACTACGGGATTGCATTAGCGACGCTAGAGAGGGAGAGGGGATAAAAGGGGCGAAAGGTAAAAAAAGAGGAGATGGGAATTCGGAAAAGGCGAATTTGTCACGGTCGTTGGGAGTTTACGGACTGTTTTCAAAAAGCAGGTATGGGCATTGGACCGGGTCACTTAATAATTTGCAGGCGCGGAATTGCTCGTGATGGTTCTAATGCGACCGGTTGCCAAGAATCTGAGAGGCCAACCAGATAGACCCTCTTATAACTTTACACCCCGGTACTATTTCATTTTACGAAAAGTTCGGACAGATTCCTAATAATAGGAGAAGCTATGGGGTGGCTATGAAGTTGAATTATTATTCGTAAAGATGATTGCAGTCTAATAATATGTGATTATGTCTGTCTGTCTACCTAAACCCTGCGCCGTTCATACATGGACTTTGCTACGCAAGTTCTCCAAAAAGAGGGTAGCACTTCTGGTCCGCTCGTGATCGTATCCAGCATAATGCATCAGTTCTTTCACCGCCAACTCTCCGTACTTGTTTGCCAAATCGAGGTAACCCATCTTGGAGTAGAGCTCTGCAATAATGGCGTAGAAATCGCCGAGTTGAGCTGCCAAGCCCTCTTTGTTGCATAAATCTAATATCTCGTCGACCCGCTTCCCGACCGCCGCGCGGTTCCGTACTTCCGGGCGGTCCAACTCCGCTAGTAGCTCTTGTATGCGACCCCGGCGACGATCTGAAACCGCGGTCTCGGCCGGAGAAGTACACAGCGAACAAGTACAGTTGAACCCCCATTCACGGATTAAAGATTGGCGTTGCTCGGATGGGAGATTTAACGGCAAGTCTGTCTCAACTGGTTAAACTTGGGTACAATTATGAATTTTAGCATGGGACAACTTACAGCTAAATGTCAACTCCTCGCCGGGCTCAGTATTTCTATACGCCACAACTTCCATTCCTAGGGTCGTAGAGGAGAACCGACTGAACATACTAAGAACCAAGTTAGCTATGGCACCTCTCATATTGCAGAATATCTCAATTGAGACCTACTTTGGTTTGCACGCGTGATTTAATCTCTGCAGACATCAGACCTGTCAACATTACCCCTCGTAAAATTCAAAACTCCTTAGGTAGGTACTTACCGACACGTCGAGATATAAGCCCGAGTGATCGACGTCACCCAAAACCACACCGAACGCATTTGTGTTGATTATATCATCAACGATGTATCCTCCCTTCGAATGAGCCAACTTCATCATCTGCCGCGCCTCTTTCGGAGGAAGTTGCACGGCAGCGCGGTGAAGTAACTTGAGAACGTCTTGCTGTTTCCAGCGCCTCGAGTCCATTATCTTAACCATTACAGGATATCGAAGCATGACCACTTCGTCCTTGCGAATCGTGCGGTTCGCAATGACACCCATGCCCTTCTCCTCGAGGTTCCTGACCTCGTACGGGGGCGGTTCGGATACGACGAGCGGACGTCGTCCCCTTGCCCATTCTTCCCATTTTTCATCCGGGTCGTCAAGAATGCGGATCCCGGCCGCGGCGGCTTCCGGGGTCGTGATGAGGCTAATCCCAAATTCACCCCGAAGTTTGGTGTATGTGAATATGCACAGCTTAGGATCCGTCGCTTCCTCAGCCTCTACACACGCTGGAGGATACGTCCAAGGATGCCATGAACGTTTTAAAAGCGCGGTCTCATCATCAACTAGAAGCGGGCACGTCGTTTCTGCTTCCCCCGGGTTCAGGGGCCCCGCGGGATCGGAACTGCATTCCCTGGGCGGGTCAAAGTTGTAGTCTTTGAGCCAATCGGGTACCTCGCCTTTTTGAGCCTCAGCTGCGGCATAAGCTAGCCATAGGGCCGGAATCAGTATCCAATACTTCATGGCCAGGTCCAAGATGGTGGTACGGGCGAAGGGGTTGGCGAACGACTAAGTCCGTTGAAAATAAATGGAAAAGATGAGTGTATGATTTTCACGACCAAACATTCTTTGTAAGCGGGCATCTTTTCAGATGTTAACAGCTTGCTAAATGAAAACATCTCATAGCATCACTGGATAAGACAGAAGAGTGAAGGCAGCCAAGACGAAGGTCGAATTAGCCGGAATGGCAAAGTGTAGATCTCTGAGAATGCAATCGCGATGATCTAATGGTAGGTAGTATGCATGATTATCTAACCACTTGGCAAATCAATCCTGCCTTACTCATGCGAGTATATAACCTCGCAAATCTTGATAAGGACGATATCGAATGGAGACGTGAGTTCTGGCTGCCCTCTCTCCTTACTCTCCTAAATACGTGAGGCAAATTTCAATACAAACAAAGTAGGAGTGATCGGTCACTCCTCAGGTTAATTATTGTTTATCTGAAGTTTTGGGAATTTGTAGATTGTCGTTTGTTTGGCATAAATTATTTGGCTTATATGGATATATAAATCTGTTTTACCATACTCGATAGTGAGCACGTCTACCAGAATGACATGCTGAAAACATCGACTACATGTATAACATTACTGCAGATCTTTAAACTCCTTCGACGGCCAGTACTTTTTCGGCGATATAATCGAAGTCTCCTTATCCCAGGCCCACCTAGCCTTTAACTCCGGCTCCAAAGTGCCTTCTAACATTCGCAAAACATACTGGCCGAGAACCGGGAAGAACTTATACCCGTGGAACGTGCCACAAGTCGCAATGTAAAGCCCCTTGGAGGCCGGGTGCGGTGATATGATGAAGTCCTCGCTTGGTGTGAACGCATCCCTGGAGCGGTCAGCCTATCTACCTACATACGCCGTACTAGTAGGTAGGTGAAGTGGATAGAAGGAAATGATGTCAAAGCTTACCAGCATATTCGATGCTGTTGGATTGTCCACGACTCCCCGCGCTCCCCAAAAGTAACTCTGTTCGCAAATTCAACGTCCTGAATTAGAGGATCGGGGACCGACCATTGCGCGTAGTCCGGGCTGGCAGGGGGCGCTGAGATCTGGCGGCCCGACGGCAAGGTCTGTGTGTTCATGAATATGGTCTGCCCCCACCATTTCAACTTTTTGTCTTCAGTGAGCGGTAAGCTACCGTTGCTCGCGCCTGTATACATTTGGTTAGAACCGTAGAATCTATGACCAACAGAAAACCTCCGCTGGTCTTTGAGTGTGTAGCAGTGCAAGTATCCGAGTCTGAATTACAGGAAAAAGTAATAGGGAATAGATGGCTGCATTACCTCTTTCCGGAGGATTCTCCTGAATACCAACCGGCATTTGTTCGAATTCTTTCGCCGTCTCGTCGTCAAGCTGCGCTAGTCCCGTAGTCACTCCGGCTGCAACAATCCTATCTCCAGCGAGGAAATCGTGTCGCCCGGTGCTCTCGGCAACCGCATCGAGCAACTTCGGTGTGAAAGCACCGGTTGATAGGATGGTATGAGTAGCAGTATACTTCTCCCCACCTGCGGTTCGGACTCCAACACAAACCCCATCATCAGCAAACTCCAGCGAAGCAACTTCAGCCGTGACAAACTTAACACCCATCTCGATCGCCTTCTCTGTAACCGCACGTAAGGCACCCTTGGCATCGGCCCACCCGCTTGTCTTATTCACAAGCACATTCTCGACGCCCGTGTAATCCGCCTTATCGAAGAGCCCTCCATAGAGATGTCGCGCCTCTTCAACAGGGAGGGAATATAGCTCGGCCGTAGACCGGCCAAGCTTCGCATAATTGTCCACGACCTCCTGTGCGAATTGCGTGCGGCTGATCCAGTAAATGCCGGTCTCGTGGTAGAATGGACGCCACAACGGGTCGGACCGCCAGACATCTTGAGCCTCGAGGGCGAGCCGGCAATACAGAATATCGCGATAATCTGCTCTAATCACCTTATTCCAGTCCCACGACGCCGCGACGCGGTACTGCGCGTCGGGGCTGTTGCGGTCGATAAGTGTTACAGATGCGCCTGGGAACTTAGTGATAAGGTGTAGCGCGGTCGAGGTGCCGAATACGCCGGCCCCGACAATGATATAAGAGGGCTGACCTTCGGATGCCATCGTGATAAATACGTTGATAATCACAGTTTCTATAAAGGATTGGTTATTTAGCGATCTCGCTGAAGACGGAAATTATACAAAGTATCGGGCTCTTTCGTGAGTACTCTCGGCGAAATGGCATCATTGTCGCTACCGGTGCCCCTCATTGGGATGTTCTACCTCCGATGATAGGTCCGACATCTCGATCGGCCAGAGCCGGAGCTAGGAATCACAACCTTGTTTTTAGCTCAGGTATAAATGATCGTTTTCTCCTTGCCCGAGTTTCGTCCAGTGCCTAGATGGTTTGTTTTATCCAACTCGAATGATTAGATGATCGTTCGCATTCCTTGTCAATACTGAGGTGGCTTTATATGTCCAAGTATATCAAGCTCTCTGTACCTCTATTAATATTAGTGGCTCTATTGGTATGAACCGTGGTGCTCTTCGAGCTCGGTCTTTTTGATTATACATCAGAGCCATAATCGAGTTTCTTATATGTCTCTGTCTTTATCATCTTAAGGACATCATCGGCAGCTCAAACGGAATTCGTGTGACCCGATGTAATGAGCTGATGATTGGCTTGCGCCATACTTTCTTCCTGCCCTTCCGGTCCCATCTTCGGCCGCCGTCGCCCTGGAATCAACCGGCTCCATATTGATATCCTTCATGACTATTGATAAAATAGAGATGCGAAACTGGACCAGAGCCCTCTGCGCTCATGACCTTCTGACCCGATAAGGTATTGTAACTGTACCTACTACGAAAGGTAGAAGGCCGAATAAGGTGGAGTCCGGAATGTGAGACTGCGAGACTGCATAAGCCGGGCCCATTAGTCCGGCCCGGATGGGCGACATATATACGTCCCCATGAAGAGAGTCTGGCTCTCGACGGACCTTGCGAAAATTGAGAATACTTCACAAAAAGCTGGTGCATCACCTGAGCTTGATAGACGCCTCGAGAGAACTCATCATCCTAACTCTCTCCTCGCCCTCCCCACCCCATTCCTCCTCTCCTTCCTGAATAACATCATCCACGGCGCCTACGCTGCCAGTTCTCAGTTGCACGATACAATCTCCCTGTTTCTGAAAGAACAGCGCAACCTCGGTGACCTTCTGGATGGCGCGGCCCGTTCCCAGGACTACGACTTCCCCAGAGTCTTCGAGGCCAATGCCGCTACCGGAGCCTTTGGTGGTCTGCCCCTGGATGGCGCGGATCCGGTCGTCTAGGGAAGCGTTCTTGTTGGCGGCGAGCTTATTCGTGAAAGCCTTATTCGAGGCAGACGCCTCGCGCAGATTCTTGTCTAGTTGCTTGCGCACGCGCGCAGTCACCGACCTGAAAGGCGTCTTCGCCGTGATGTAGATGCGTCGTGCAGCGCGAGTAGAAGGGGTGCGTGTCGGAATAGGTCGTCTTCGGACAGTGGCTCCTATGAAATTGTCAGTGGTTTCTATAATTTCAGTAAAGATCGCTTTCGGAATTCTCGGTCGAACCTTTAGGTATAGGTGGAAGCTTTGCTGGCTTCGCAGCGCCCTCAGGCGCCTGCGAAAGCGTTTCGGACGCCTTATCGGTAGCCATAGTGGATTCGATATCTAAATTAGGACGAGACTAATACGGTACCCTCAACTCAACTAGCACCCCAATCTCACTCCAGTGGTATTTTGAACACGGTAGCTACATTTGTGGAATGTTGTTGTATCCATAATCGAGAAGGCTGCCGGATGAATATTCGAATGACTAAAAACTATAGCAGCTTGCGACGGAAAATAAAAGTGACGTGGGGCCCCTGGCAGAAAAGATAAGGCAGATCCACAGCGTTATCAGTCCCCTAGCTTACCTGCATCGCCGCCTACCCAATCCAGTATCAGTGGATGAAGCTCCCCACTTACCGACATCACAGGCTACTGTGAAGATCCATGCCTTAGCTCCGAAGTTCACACCTCACACCTTACAATATCGTCAAATGGCCTCTTGAAATGCGGCTGCCTGTGCCAGCCAGCGATGAAAAATGTCTGTTGAGATCTGGCCTCCCATCTCGCCGGCCGAGCTTAAAATCCAAGAGGATGCCACTCAGGTACGATGATTATGCTCTTCCTAATAAAACTAATTCTGCAGTATTCCGTCCTCCTGCCGAGTTGCTCCCACTGAAATAACACTTATGAGCACCATGCTCATCGTGGAAGACAACTTTGTCCTCATCCCTCACCCCATCTCCTCCAAGCCGTCCTATAACGCTACCCCCTACTCACAGCATAATGAACAGGCTCGGGAGCTAACCTGGCTCCTCACCTCGCTGCGCGACACCCTCGCCCAGCTTAAACGCGGCCTCGAAGACTGCTGCGCACTCCTCTCTCCCTCCGACTCAGCAGGCAGTACTCTCGCCCTCACAACGCCCCGAAACGAAATCGTCAAAGGACACACGACGCGCGTAGGAACGCGCCTAGTCCGGGGTCTCGTGCACCTGAAGCTGCGCACGCTCCCCCCACAAACCCTATCCCTGGACCCCTCGCGGCCCGTCCGCGTCGCCGCCCTCGTGCGCCTCGCCTCGCTCCTAGCGCGCTCCGTCGACCTATGCCTTACGCTAGAGGTGGAGTACACGGAGCAGGAGACGCCGCCGTCCGCGCCGTATCTCGCCGCCCAGCTGCGGCTGCTATCTCAGTACATATCCGAGGCGACGGCGCTCGTCCAGGGGCCTCCTAAGCCCCCTTCTTCTCTGAATCCACCCCGTCCGACTACGTCTAGTTCTATCGCGTCTACGAGGTCTAGGGATCAGGAATTAGGGGGGGAACACCACCAACCACCGCCGCTCGATACGACGTGGACTACATCCTCCGTTTCTCTGGGCCATTTCACGCCCCCGCTGAGCCGGAACCTCTCGTTGTACCTTACGATTCAAGACGCCTGTCTAGTCCTCTACCTACGGGCCCTTGAACCCGCTGATGCGCCTGTGAATTTCGGGACCAAGCTTGCTTTGGCGATCGGTACGACACGGCGTCTAGAGCACGACGAGGCGGATCGAGTATTCACCTACCGGTGTGACGACGAGTCGCATATCGAAGGTGAGTCTGAATCCAGGGGCGGGAACAGGGATAGTAAGGAAAAGGAGGTTGAGGTCTACGTGCGTGAGAAGGTCAGAGTAGAAAGCGCGGACCCGAGTTTGCTAGCGCTGTCCGCTAAATTGATCGCATTGGGGAAGACTCTTGGGTTGGCGAGGCGTAACCTGGCTGCTGTTATGGGAGAGGAGATGGAGGACTAGTAAGAAGACCTCAGGTAGGGATGACGCTAGTTGACTACTGTTAATATGTTTATTTATGTAGCATTATCAAACTGAAGTGGGAATTGGAACATATCCAAAGAATATATTTGGGGTCTTCAAATACCCCCAAAATTCCGAACAAAATTCACGGAATGTGGCTCGAGTCAGCTTCAACA
The DNA here is from genome assembly GCA_023628415.1 of Hypoxylon sp. PDH2405. Lineage (NCBI taxonomy): Eukaryota > Fungi > Ascomycota > Sordariomycetes > Xylariales > Hypoxylaceae > Hypoxylon > Hypoxylon sp. PDH2405. The sequence goes on along the minus strand of JAMAKT010000084.1, from coordinate 43,573 downwards.
ACGGAGTGTGCTAGAAGAAAAAGCGAATTTCTTCATATTGGTATCAGCAAAATATAGCCATAACCCTTGCGGTGTAATTTTCGACCATAATGTCTCGTTAAACGACTCCCGATCTCATCAGTAAAAGTACAATCACCTGCGATAAGGTGCTCTCACGCCAACCTTGCAACTTTGTTACGAAGGAAATAACTGCCTTCCAAACTCCGATTCTCCTTATCGAACGCCTTAATTCAGGCCGAAATCGACTAAATGCCAAGGAATCCCGCCATCGACACTCGGAAGGACTTTAAGCCACAGGCGACCAGGGCATAGGAACGAGGATCCTAGACTTCATGGTCTGAATTAGAGGGACAGTCTTGTGTACTGTCTCGGCCCAACCTTCCTGCTTCCAGCTCTCCTCTCTTCGAACCTTTCGTTCCTCCAAGTCGGCGAACTGCCAAAGATGGTGGACTGTATTCAAGTCGCCAATCTGTACGAACCAGGCTCCTACGCCTTCCATAACTTCCCTTCGCGCCTTCAAACCTCGTCGCCAATGGGTTTCCCACTCAAGAAGGTTACCAGGGTGAAGAGTATACGAACGCAACTCGAATAAGCCACCTAGTTGGCGTGGTGCGGTAGTTGGCCAGAACGAGAATTCTTGCATTATTGACATGTTCTTTGAATTAATGAGTGTCTTGAGCTTTCTGTCGAACTCGGGGAAGCCGGGGTGTCTGGAAATGGAGTTTAGGGATTGGTGGTATCCTTGATAGCGCTGGTACTCCCAGATGTGGACTGTATAAGTGACTCTATTAGTTTATTATCGCTCGGCTAGAATCGGGTCTCTTGGTGCAACCTACTGAACGTGTCACAATCGCCCACCTCAGTGCGCCAGCTCCCGACGAGATGAACCTTATTCTCCTCCAAGGAAGCCATGCGAGGATACCAGTTGCCTACTAATTCGACGTATTCGTCCACCTTATCGGGCTTTACCTCGTGGAACACGATCGAGTGGACGTATTTGCCACGGGCCAGAACTGCGGAGAAGCTCGCCTCGAGCTGAGCATCCAACTCGCGTCCCTCCTTGGTTCCGTAGATGACTCTGGAAATTAGGCCATCCGGTCGATCAGGTTCCTTGTTTGACACCTCCGCTCGTTGTCCTGTGTGCGTGCTTAATGAGCCCAAGCCCTGGGAGGTTTCGCGGGCGCCAGAGGAAGAGTTAATAGAAGATGAGGGTTTTGTAGTAAACCTACTTGCTTCTCGCTCCCGTTGTGCCTTTACCAACTGCTCGCGGAACTCCTTTTGTCTTGCGTTGAACGAATCGACACCCTCCGGTGTAATGTCGGCCAAGGTGGGCGTACGCTGAGCAGCAGCGGTGGAGCTGAACGCTCGAAGAGAGTGAGGGGCTAACACCGCTGCTCGTACGATACGTCGGGTCAACATGATGAGCGTGTGTATGTTTATTTGTGTGGCGGGGAAAGGGGGAACAAAGACAGACGTTTGGGCTATGAGAGTTGGATAGAAGCTTTTGGGATCGGGGAGGAAAACTAGGTGGAAGCGTCAATTTTGACGCGAGCTTATAAGGAACGGTGTGTGAAAGGAGTTAATATGCTGTGCTGAGGAATGCTAGAATCGGGATTGGACCATATGGGATATGATGTTGTGCTTTGCTTGCTGGTAGTGGTATCATGTATGTACGATACAAGGGGTACCCGCCCAGAAATGCGCTGATGCGGTGGCTCTTTGGCGGGGACGTTTCAATTCTCTAGGCGACAGGCACACAGTTGGAGGTTCCGCGCAGCAGTTGAGGACGAGAAAGGCAGTAGAACAACCGGAGCAGTAAGAAGCAACGTCGTGATGGAGGGGAGAGGTTACGATTAATTGGGCAGGAGAAGGGTTAGGTACTCTATTTCCCCCGCATTGAACATCCAAGGTTCAACGGGAGCTTAGTGTAATGTTTGCTGGAGGTTAGCTCTGTACCAGTGCGATTTCCCCAGCTTCTCAGATGCTATTACTAAAATGTGGAGACCGATCTCCAAGAGCTTCAGATAGGTGCCGGAATTAGAATGATGTCACAAGCTTCATCGGACAATTCATTTACCCGTATCCGAAACAGGTACTTCGGTACATCTAGATTATGTAAGATCAGCCTTCGCCAAGTTCCGGTTTAGCGGGCAACAGAGCTTGACCCTCGAAAACCACTCGCTTTGATACTTCAACCTCCATCAATCCGCAACATCAACGCCCTCTACACTACTAAATCCTCCGAAAGCCACATTCAAGATGCCTTGGTTCGGTGCCTATCCTCTCAAGAAATTCCCGGCCCCTGTCCGTACGTCAATTGATACCTCCGTGTCCTGGATGAATCATTTGCGACAACTGCTAACATGACGAATAGTCCGGCCCTATGCTCCCTTCTTCGCTGCCGGTATGACGAACGATTATTCTTTCCCCATCGTTAATGCATGCGACTAGTCATCTAACATGCGTGCAGGTCTGATCGTCGCCTACGGTGTCAACGCTGCGCAAAATGCCATGATGAAGTGTACGTGTTCCTTCGTACCCCTCTAGCCTCAGATGAGGAAGAGATAATTGACAGGTTCTCAATAGCCGACGAGTGGAAGAACGACCCGCGCAACCCATATGCGAAGTCAGGGGGTCATTAAAGCGGAGAGAATGAACTCGGAGAAGGCGGCCGACTATTCCGAACGAAAATCATCATAGATGGTCAAATCATTCCGCTAGACGAACAGGGCAGGACTGTATCATAGATTACAAGAACTCGCACCAAATTGAGAGCTGTGTCCAATATCCGATATCCGACCATTTGTGTTACAGGCCAAAAGACCAACGTTTTGATGTCGAGACCTGTATAGATATGATACTTTTATATCACGTTTATACCGATTTCAGACGCAAGGTTTGTGACTGGATGATTCTGAACGCCGTTTCAACTTATTGTCCATTTGTAGTTGCGAACGCAAATATTATACTGGTGAGAGCTGGTTGTCCAAGGTATAGGCCTCTTCAGCTTTTCGAATCAGTAGGCCTCCCATTGAGCCTCTGTGCCATTAAGGTAATAGTAAATTCTTCCCATTCCTTCCAAATCCCAGCTTCTCTAAAACGGATCTCATTTTGAGCTCTCGCTGTTTACTTATTTGATTCCGCAGAATTCTATGTAAGGGAGCAGAGATTTGAAATGAGCTTCTGATAGTGATAATCAGTGCTTCATACTCAATCACTTGAACTGCCCCCGCCCGTATTACACACTCAAAATACAACAAGAGGATATCATTCGAATAATGTCTTATCATTTAGCTACTCATATATTAAACCTATTTTATTTCTAATAGCTAGTTGTCGAGCAGTATGAATTTCGTATGTGTTGAGATATCAGAAGTTCGTAGCATATACGTACCGTTACCGAAAATCGGTTCAATGCCAAGCCGTGTTTAAAAATTCCCAAATCAAGGGAGACTCACTTCCATCTCAGACATTTTTAAGCCACCACCCAGAGCACCTCAGGAAACGCGCGATTTATAGAAATTTATGAAACCTCTCATTTCTACTACTACACTGCGTATCTTTAACCCTACTGCAGCATCCCGCAACTGCCGATCTCACCCCCTCCGGACACTCATCATGTCGGCCTCGGCCACACCCACCTCCAACGGGCAGTCCCCGGCCCCAGCCTCAGGCCAAGTCACCCCAAAGAAAACCCCCAACATCCCCAAGGGCAAGACAGAGGTCAAGATCCTCATGCTGCACGGGTACACCCAATCCGGCCCCCTCTTCTCCTCCAAGACCAAAGCCCTATCCAAGCTCCTAACCAAGGCCCTCTCCCCCGCCCCCTTCAACCCACACCCAACCCTCATCTTCCCCACGGCGCCCCACCGCCTGCGCGCCTCCGACATCCCCGGCCACGTCCCCGGCCAGGGCGATGAGGACGAAGAAGATGGCGACAACTGGGCCTGGTTCCGCAAAGACGAAGCCACGGGCGCGTACCGGGGTCTCGAAGCCGGCATGGAAAGCATCGCTCGCGCCATCGCCGAAGCCGGCGGCATCGACGGCATATGCGGGTTCAGCCAGGGCGGAGCAGCAGCCGCTCTCGTCGCGTCCGCGCTGGAGCACCCGTACCGCACGCCTCCTTCTTCCTCAACCATTACATCCCCCTCTCCCTCGGACTCGGACGCCAAGGAAGTGGACTGGTCGTGGGTGTCCTCGTTGCGCGCCGCCAACAACGGGCAGCCGCTGAAGTACTGCATCGTGTACTCTGGGTTTTACGGGCCGCCTGAGGCGCTGAGGTGGTTGTACGAGCCCAAGATCAAGACACCTACGCTGCACTTCCTGGGCAGCTTGGACACGGTCGTGGAGGAGAGTCGGAGTCAGGGCTTGGTGGATCGATGCGAGGATCCTACGGTTATAGTGCACCCGGGCGGACACTATGTGCCCGTCGCGAAGGACTGGGTTATGGTTTTGGTGGGCTGGCTAAGACAGCGATGCGAGAATAAAGGTGCTACGGACAAGGAGGCTCTATGAGCTGGACTGTAGATAGGGAGCGAAAATTATAGAAGGTGTCTACGGAGGTAGACCTAGAACTAGACTCGGGGGAGTCGGGTGTCATCCGATGCTACTTTAAGATCATAGAAGAATCAAAGAATTAGAAGGCAATCCAGTTTTACACGGGCATTATGTGCCTCCTAGTCTAGGTAATGTACATTCGCATGCTTTTTGATGCAAACCTGTGTTGTGCTATACCTCTCGAAACCCAAGCCATCCTCGGCTCTTAAAGAATAGGCGATTAACTCCCCTAAAACCAAGTCCTTGTAAAGTGGCATCATCATCATGCTCACGCCTTCTTCTTGCCCTTCTTCTCCTTAACCTCCTTTGCGCCAGGCTGGATTCTGGCCATCATCTCTTCTTTGGTGATGAGATGATCGACACGCTCCAGTAAGCCGAGCAGGCTCTTCATGTTGTGGCTCCACTCGTTAAGGACGTCGTCAACATCCCTAGGCTTGGCGAAGCTCACTATGCGGGCAGGTCTGTCGATACGGGCGAAAACCGTCTTGGAGCATACCAATTCGCTGATATACTTCTCCGTCTCATCCTCTGTCAAGTCGAGCAGTTGGGTCAGGCGCTTCATGCCGATGCGAGTGTAGTACTTCGCAACGACTCTGACATTGTGCTCGATGACGCGCTTCCGCAGGTCCTGCCACCGTTGGTATGCCTTCTCGTCCCCGGACTGGTTCGGATGCTCGTCGAAAATGTCGGTTGCACATAGATGGGGGCCGTATTGTTTAGCAACCTCGGGCCATCGCATAAGTTCGTGCACGGTAAACAGTTTTAGCAGTGATGCATCAACAGGAATCTGGGAGATCCGGGTATCGCGGTAGATGCGATGAAGGAGATCATGCTGCTCGTTATCGTGGGGAGCAAGAATGACGAAGTAAATGATGCGTTGCAAGACCTAGTTAATGTTAGGATGTGAGACAGATCAGGAAGACAATAGCAGCAAACTTACAGGTCTCAGTTTCTCTGGATCTTCCTCAACAGCTTCGGTATCCAGGACTTGTCTATAGTGTTTGCAGACGTCGAGGTACTTGTCGTCGTGCTTTGCCAGAGTAATCTGTTGCTCGTAGTACGCCAGCTTTAGGTCGGTAGTGTCATCCTCCTCCTCGGGAGGTACCTCCTCGCCGCGCTTTAGCTTCTCCTCCCGGGCCTTCTTCTCCTTCTCGATCTGCTCCGGCGTCTTCTTGGGCTTCCGCGAGAGATATCTGGTGCTGATCTTGCGGCTGAGGATACCAGCCTGCGTCCAATCGCCGTTCTCGATGCACAAGGCGACTTGGGCGAGTATGAACTCGGTCTTCTCACGCCTGCTCATCGATCCGAAGGTTTCTACTTGCAATTCACACAGAATGTCCATCGCGGCCTTGAGGTCACCTTGTTGCTTCTTGATATCGGACAGAATTTTGGTCACGCGAGCTCTCTCAACCTCGACGAATATCTTGCCTTCGGTCACAGTACGCAGGGTCTCGATAACTGAAAGCTTGGTTTCCAGATTCGGGGTATCGTCGAGGAAGGACATGACGGTCTGGACCATCTTGGTAATGGCTTGTTTGAGCTGGCCATGCTTCTTGGAAAGTACCAAGACCTGGTCATTAAGTAGACTCCAGTTTCCGGCATTCTTGCAGATTGTACATATGGCGATTAGAACTCGGGATGTGGATGCAAGATCGGACGCCTGTACAGCGTAACGGTCAGTAAATACGTGAAGGCTACGAGGGTGTAAGAGAAAGGGAGCTAACCTGTCGGGTTTGTTTCTCGAATGCGGTGAGCTTTTCAATAGCGGCTTGGATATCATTCTACAATGCTAAATCAGTAATGAAGACCTTAAGTTAGCTATAGTGAGATGGGCGCACCTGAGCGAGCTTCTCTGCTTCGCTGATCTGAATATCAGCTTCTTTGCTGAAGTCCTTCTCGGGCTTCAGAGCTGCGTCCGCCATGGTTCCAGGACTTTCGCGTCGATGTGAAATGCAAACAGGTAAAAGCGCAGTACGTCCTAGATAAAACTTGGATACGAGACTCTGGCGGATTCAATTTGGTGGGAAGTAATTGGTGCGGTAAGTTGGAAGACGGAGATTACGGTGGTGGGAGGAACACTGAAGCTAGGATACGTTGAATGCGAGGCGACGAAAGCTCATGCCTGCCTTGCCAACGTCGAATTGATTGGCCCAAGCGCGAAGCTTGGTCAGCGAGATAAGATCGAGTCACATGTAGATAAGAACTATGTACGTATGAGCTGCCTTGCCGTTCATTATCATTTATGCATTTAGTAAGTAGATTTATTATGCGCATCCACAGAATTTATGAACTCATGAAGAGCTACATGTATTCCAGTAAATTTGATATAGCGGTAACAATGTAATCGGTATTGGCGACAAAAACCTACATACTTCTCTGCTCCTTAAAAACGGCGATATAAACGCCACCCACCAGAAATCGGCTCATTATATTTATCCAGATTAAACAATCAAGCCCCTATAAACCCCCCTTCTGTGCGTCCCAGGCCCTTTACACAATAGCTAGAGCATTCGCTGTAGTCGCTATTCCTCCTGTAGGTTTGCGTTAGACAGGATATAATAAGTTGCACCCTACTAGGAACGTACCTTTCACATGATTTGGAGCACTAGTGAGAAAGAATGTCCATTTCTTCCTCTCCGCACACTTCTCTGCGAGTTTCTCAAGATCCCAAAGCTCACCAATGGGACAACCCCACAGCGCCAACAGCTTCTCATGAAGGTAATAGTCTGTCATTGGTCAACGCATATCAGCATTAGTCTCCTACTCCCAGCTCAACAGGTCGATAATTGCAGCGTACCCTTTTCAGATGGCCATGCTTCAAATGCAGGTTGGTCGCCCGCAACGCCCGAAAAGTAAGAGTCGTGCAAGAAGTCAAGAATCTCCTCACTCTGCTCCACTCCGATGTAGCGCTGTCCATCATTAGGTCCAAACTTATGGGGTTGGAGGTGACGCGCCGCCCTCTGTTCGTACGTAAGCGTGTTTGCATTCTTCACGAAACCAGATCTTATCAGTAGTATATCCCCGATCTGGATGTCACCTCCTTGTCGTGCAGGCCTCAGGTCGATTCCCTGCATCTGTGCTGTACTGACGAGGTCACCATAGCTGATCTTGGTGTTATCGTAGAATTCCAGTTTAATATTGTTGGCTTCAGCGTAGCGAGCGTAATCCAGAAGAATGCCCCTACCCGCGATACCACGAGTAGCCCATGCATGTATGCCACATTTAGTGGAAGCGCCGGCACCGAGAATATCTTCCGGGCTGGTCTAGATGATACAGTCATGTGTATAAATAACGCATCCAAAGAGTTTGGGCACTATTTTAGGTAAACCTACTCTGTTATAGAAATATCCCGAAGGAACATGGGCAAACTAGGTCCTCCAGATTAACCATTGTCTATATGGAGCACCAGCTATAGTTCAAACTCACATGACGGAACCCATCCCACTGGGAAGTACTCTGCGGATTCATCTCATAAGTATCATCAAATGCAACCGTAGATCCATTTGAAGATCCTATTGGGGCAATGTGATGTTTGAAGACCTGTCGACCATAGCATGGCGGTGCTACTTGATCGAATGGAAGGCTAGTATACGATCAGTAAATATTATTCACTTGTCACAGGCATAGTATTAACAGTAGCGTTATCAGGGTGAAATACTCACCCAAGAGGGATAACCTCTCCAGAAGAGACAGTTTCCAAGGCTTTCTTGACCCTCTCCGGCGTCTGTAGGTTTAGTCTTCCCAACTTTGGATACCGTCAATGAATATGCCCAGATTTGCTATGAAAGCAAAACAAGAACGAACAAACCTCGTCGTCGCTCCCCCATATCCATGCCGAATCAGCTGGTTCGCCAGATTTAGGCCGCAAATCTTTTCTCAATGGAAGCTCCATGATGAGTTACAGTGGTGAATATTTCAATAATGTCCCTGGAGAACTAGATACATTAACGACGAGAATAGTATAATGAAAGCAGAAAAGCTAGATTCATCTCTAGCGGCGGGGAAGGAGAATAAATATTGGTGCAACATGTTTACCAAGGGATATCCGCCGATCAGGCTATTATTCTACTCCACAAAGAGAAGTTCCCTTTACTTTTTATGACGTTTAATATACACTGTTTTCACGACACCATGTTTGTTAGATAATCATGTGATCGGGTGGGATATCAGGTGACACGGAGTCACCTGATATCCCACTAGCAGAGCGTTTGTATTATGAAGGATCTTTCATTGTAACTCTCTTAGAGAGTTATAACACGTATTAAATACAAGTGTTCTTTACTCAATCTATCAATTATCCGACACTTGTGTATCCCAAAGTACATTCACAAGTACCGTGACCCCTTGCCTCAATGGCGAGGGGGGCTCGACAGAACTCGGTCCCGAACGATTCGCACAGAAAGCCGTAGGAGCGAAGATCTTGGAGCTCCAAACAGCCCCCCTAAAATCTGTGCACCAGACACGGTTAGAACATCATCGTGGGTGCCGTTGGGTTAGAATTGCAGAATAAGGATACGTCTAACTCCTTTTCTTTGTTATTTTGTGTAGGGTATTTTGTGTATTCGAATGGACCACAGCTTTACAGGAGCATCTTGTTCAATAATGTAAGGAAAAAGAAATCAGGGAACGTATATTAGTAATCAATCAATTTGACGAGCGGGTTATTGGAGCATAAAGAACATGATAATCTTGGTTGAGAAGTTGGATACGAGAACGCTTTGGAGTAGGTATAGCCTACCGCTTGTCGAAATTCGCAAGTGAAATGAATCTATCAAGCACTGGTCTATAGGACGCCTTGAGTCCGAGTTCACCGGAAGCCCCTATCCAGTGAATGAAGGAACACTTCTCAGCGATGATACTTATTTTTATTAAGAAAGGAAAAGCAACTTGCCTATTTCAATCAAAATGAATGCGACATCTTCTAGTCAAGGCTCAATGCAATTGTTGTAGTAAACGCGATAATATGTAAGGCACATATTTTATTACCATAAGATCTATGCTTTCCTCCCACGCACATAATAAAAGATGTAACCATCCCCTATCTTGAATATGGGGCAGCTTCATGAGCTCTGGGTTATAATATACCTTTCTGCTATTACTGTAAGAACCGCTCGACTAATGGATGCTGCCATTTCTGATTGTTTCTGGGGTGTTTTATAGCGTTAGCTAAGATGCTATCAACGGTTCATCCTTTCTACGATCGGAAGATTGCAGTCATCATCGTGTGTATAAATTTTGAGTATTGGGCAAAATCTTTCCGTAGCTTCGGTAAAAGAATTGGTGTCGGATTACTTCAAAAGTCATCGATAATAATGGTAAGGTACATCTAATGGGCATCCCGTAGGTTGTCATTTAGGGGTTGAAACCCCCTTAGGCTTTCCCCTCTAAGAGGGCATCACATAACAACACAAATTCTGGAGCTGACTGTAACTCCATGACGATATTAATAGTGTGACTACGTACGCATATGAGATAAGAAATTCTATGGCTTCATAAGTTAAATTCATAGGATTACATTAAAGCCTAACATGGAACTGGTTGCAAGACCATAATATTCAACCTCGAGGTGAAGACAGCTTATGAAAGTAGTTCTATTTTCAAGTAGCATGCTTCTCAATACCGCATACCGTTAAGACTTGCTCTCGCACTAAGTTACTTAAGAGTAACATTTATTTGCCATATCGGCTATAACTTAAGTAGTAGGTACACCTAGCTACAAAGCAATGAGGTTGTGCCTTTCCCATACTAGTAGCACTACGCAGGCAGAAGCGAAGACATATTTTATGTAAAATATATAAAAATGGGAATAAAAGACCATCTTGCATGGTATTATGATTAAATATTGAATTTGATTCATATTTGACCAACAAAAGTTGCCACTTAACAGCAGAAGGCTGCGTCCAAATTTGCTTTCTAACCATTGTAGTCTTCATGCTTTTCTACCAACCTTACAACCGTATACGCCGGCCCTTCGCTCATTACAAATTAAATTCTAATATTGCCACTCGTCTAATCTTTTTTTTTCTAACGTCAAATCAGCCTGTTTGCACACCGTCTATCTCACTATTAACTCTACCAGTATATGGCCACGGACCAGGCGCTAGCAAGACCAAGGTATATTAGCCAATTTTGCTAGTAAAATTTTTCATTGGCAACGACTAGTCCAGACGAGGTATTTAGGAACCAATCCGAATTGGTGTAGTGGCTAACATTTGACGCTCTCAAGCTATTGTGATCCGTCAAGCCCGGGGTTCGATTCCCCGATTCGGAGTTCATTCTATATATCCCCAACGTCGAGTTCGACTAACTTGAAGAAAAATTGACATTCTCTCTTTTTTCTTTTCTTTTTTTCTTCGTATATGATATAATAAACACCTTGAACTACTTTTGTTGTTCGATTAGATATGATTCTTCTACTAGAGTCTAACTTGACAATAGATGTGACATTCAATTACAGTAGTTACCTTGGAAGTATACAAAATCCAAGAGGACCCAACTTGAATCATTTGGTAATACGGTGATATACTCAATGCATTATATGGTTAGTGGTAGAGCTCAAGTGAATATCTATCATCAAGTTACCTCAATTGAAATGATTTATCTCATTTCGAGCCTAACTCACAGCGAATCGCCAACTACTCTATATCAAAATGTGCCAGGTGGCGCACCTGGGATGATGGGAAGAAATGCGTTGTTCCTCAAGGAACTAGAAACTATCTAGCGGAGCTCATAATAATGCATACAGGATGCTTCTTTGTCTACTATGCCTTAGTAACACTCGCAGGTGAAACATTTGACAGAATGTTCTGTTATGAAGAAACTCAATTTTGGGGCCTGTATTGGAAGCCATTTCTCCTTTAAGACCTTTTCGTTAGCGAAATGGCAAAGGAACCATGGCTTTTCAAAATGTCTGAACCAAACATTAAGAGTCACGTCTTTGGGCACCTATAATCCCGGCGTACCGCTTATCTGTTCATATCACAGTATTTAAGCTATAGCAGTCGGCAGACAAATCCATGCATGCCTGTAAGTTCCAAAGGACATATGAACACAAACCAGACCTCTGGATGTCCTCACGTCACCATGAACGGCAACTCCCATACGTATAATGTCTCAGTACACGTATCCTTGTTCTTTTGCTTCATCTCTTCTTCACAAAGCCCACCTCTTAATTGCAAGTACTTTGGTTCTGGAAGGCTTGGCCTTGGCCGCGTTAACCAGGGCCTCTCGACCGTAAAATTAACTATAAGCTCTTCACCAACATGAAATATCACAAGACAAAGCCGTTCACGAACATAGTCATAAATCAGGATAGGAAAGTTGTAAAGCTTGTTTCGTTGCCAGTAACCGGCCTACTTATATGCTCTTCTATTTGTCCTATTAGCAACAATATCCAACTCCGGCGCGCAGTTCTATGAACAACTTCCAAACTTGGCACAGTACCGTGCCCCTTATTTTTAATTATCCCACCGTGCACTTCCACCGCGAGAGTAACGTTTAATCTAAGCCAACGGCGTTGCCTACGCCATAACCTTGCCGACCTCGCCGTTCTAGACGGAAAGCTTGGGGTAGAGACTACGGTAAGTAACGATGATGTCGTCTCAAAGCCTAGCCGCTTGCTATTAACCAATAAAGGCCTGCAAGAGAAGTACAGATTTTCCACCACCCCTACCGCCCAGCATCAGGCTGCAATCGTACACACTCCCCCCTTCACCCCTAGTCTCCTGAATCTGCAGCAAGTCTTCGTATTCGGTCCGTCAAACCTCCTGATTCCCCCAAAACCAGGATTTTCGAACCCACACCACGTAGCAAGGAAGGTTAGGTCGCCAACACAATCCTTACCCTATCAACCAAACAAGCGATCCAACATGCCTGCAGGAAGAAAGCCACGCAAGACCGTCGTCTCGATCCCCGAGTCAGAATTCACCGGGGTCCACTACTCCTGGCGAGACCAGCACATGAAGGAATTCGACCAAGAAGCCGCCGCCTGCGCTGCCGCCGTTGGCGCCCGAGGTAAGAAGAAGGCCAACACATCAACTCCTCCGGAGAAGCATGAATCTCCCCACTCCATCGACCCTGTGATCGCCAGGCCCAGTTGCAACGGCTTCTCCCATGACCAGCATGCTGTTCGAGTGAATCTCCGTCTGGATTGGTCCGTCAGCTTCGATTTCGATCCACCACAACCCCTTGCCCCTGCTCACCATCCCCAAGCTCCCGGCTGCGACGTGAAAGGCAGCACTGTGTTTCATTCGCCGTATTTCTCTTCTGCGTCTGGCGCCGCTGCATGGGCTGATGCAGCGGAATGGCCCTGGAGCGAGGGAGAGCGGCGTCAGTGGTACAAGTGGCGCGAAGAGCCGGAGAAGGAAGAAGACGAAGATGGTGACGAAACAGCCTCGTCCTCCACGTCCTCCTCATCGCCCGCCCTTAACCGTGGTCAACGTCTCGAGAAGGAGGCGAAGAAAGCGCAGAACGAAGAGGACACGAAGCCCAACCTGGCCCAGACCGAGGCCGCACATCATCGAAAGCCCGGCTTGAGCTACAGCGCCGTCGTCCGCCGCTCTTAGGATCCCAACGCAAAGCAGCCCAGAATCAGGTAACCGCTGTGGGGGAAGCTCGCGGGGCGTTTGCTCCGGCTGCGTCCTTCAGTTTCTCAGTTCGTTCGGAATACTGGTAATGGCAATAGCAGACGAAGGGGACACGGTCAGCTAGAGCACGGCAAAATGTGGGGTTGCTAATTATGCTGATGGGGTCTTCTAATCCAAGTCGATGGCATGCTATTTCGCACACTGTTTTTGCAGTATTGGAACGACTGGAAGATAGCTAGGTACCTAGGTCGTCGTAGATGCCACGCTGTTCATTTGCATCCCATCCTTCTAGCTATTCACATGGAGATCGTCGTGGAATATCGGGTAGTCTAGGTTGATCGAGAGAGGCACCAAAGAATACAAAAATGCAAAGTTGCCATAGAATATGGTCTATTTTCTAGGCTAACTAGTGAGAGTTCCACGCATATAGTGGACTCGTTAATTATCGGCACTAGAGTAAAACCAAAAGTTAACTAAGCGTCGGTAAGATAATCTTAGGCGATCTGGTCCAGAAGCTCGGAAACAGGGACGACAACGTTCCAGTAGAACATTGACCCAACGGAACTATTGAGATAGAGTAGGCAGCAGTGTGGAGATCCAGTCTGAAACAACGCCTAAGGTGCTACTAAATGTTTTGCCTCTGCGATAGAGGCAAATAAAATACGTATGTCTCGTTGCCTCGTCCCCATCCTAGTACAGAATAGCTATCAAAGAGTTAGTTCGACTCGTAGGGCTATACCACTACCGAGACAAGTACAAAGATATCTGAAACAGGCAACATGATGATGAGAGCATATCTCGTCATCCGAAGCAAGATTAACGAGCACATCATCAATATTCCGAAGTCCGGACTATCGTAGGGCTTCGGCCATGGGTATGACGGATGTGCACCCGATAGGGGCTGGTGGTATGGAAAATGCTCGTATCGGATGACCTGCTGACGAATTGTGCATGGCGCGTTCTAGGAAACTCCATGAGAATCTGACAACTCTGGGCCCAGTTGTCTAAAATCAATGGTATCACAATGTGGCAAAAGAGAACTTGTACATATGTGAGTTGAAGCGAGGATTGTAGTTAATACCGCGTCAAATGTTTCGGTCATGTGATAGGGAGTTAGCATCAGCCACAATACGGATTATGGCTTAGCTCTATGCATTGAAGATCGTTGGTGCGAGAAACGTGGCGAATGTTCCCGAAAACATTCCCGAAATGGTAATGGCGGATTGGCGGGCGAGGTGAGTTCCGAGCGGACACTGGCGGATTGACAAACTCGAGGCTGCAGTCAGCTGCGGATCGACCGGTTGCCTGATTGTTCGGCATCATCCATAAAGAGGCATGATTATCGGTGATGAATAGCTGCCGCGCAACTGACGGGTCAAAAAACGACGTGTGATGTCGTTCCTTGCATTAACATTTCGTTTTATCCGTGGGCTGCCTCAGTATTTGGCTGCTTGTGGACAGGTTGCGAAAACATGACAGCTATGCCCGAGGCTGTGGCGAACGGATATACCTTCGTTATTATCTTCAAACGTAGTGTTAAGGGAAAGGTGACCAAGGTGACCGAACTGTCGGTAGTTAGGCCCGTGCATACACGTGTACGTACCCAACCCGGCATTAATATTAGTTCGGAGCTTCGAGGTTCGCAGTTTGGCGATCTCCTAATTTTCCCCTAAAAGACCCTTAGATGATCAAGATCGCGTAAATAAATTTGCCAATAGTATACCGAGGAGCTGAATCCGAACCCTAAACATGTTCAAATGTGTGGAACCTTCCACATTTATACTCACTGAACCGACACGGAGCCTAGAAACCGGACCGTCTTCCAGGTGCAACTTTTTCATAGAACACCCAAGGTATTGGCCGAATCCGAAGAGGGGTTGCTATGTGTGAAGGTGGTGGCATAGGTATACTATAGTATAATGACGGAAGAAGCAGCTAGCATTAGATCAGAGAAGCTGGAGTGATAACGCATGCAATGTAGCATTGCAATCAGACAGATCTCGATGATTCTTGGTCGTGACCATAATGGTCATAATAATCGGGATCAATAAACAGTGGATTTTGTCAATTTGGGCAGTACTAGCGACGCGCACGGAATCGAGTATGTAGGTATCTTATTTCCGGCATTCGTGGAAGAGGACAAATTGCGGTCTGGAAGTGAGCAATAATGCGATGCCTTGTTGTGCATCTATCTGTATAAGCGGGTGAAAAGCTCCTAGCTTGGCATTGCCCCGGAACTGCTATGCGATTAGTGGTAATCAGTAGCCCCGGCCGTTTGGGTACGGCAGGGGCGCGGCTAGAAAGTCTTACGGTTGCAGTCGGCGGGACGGTTGGGCACGAAATTAGCTCCTGGGTTTCAGGCCGACATGAGACGATGGTCAGAGAGAGAAATGAATATCTAGTGCGGGAGTTGTGGGCAAGATGAATTACGCACATACATACGAGAGGAGTATGTAAGCCTACATGTATGTATGTAGGAGATAGGTATGCTCGCCCCTAGTGCGGATCGTGGGGAGAAGGTGGGAACATCCCGAGGGGACCATATGGGAACAGACGCGAAGTGGGGGATTTTGATCGTTCTCGAAACATTGATACCTTTTTTTCTCTATAATCCACACGCAAGAAGGGTCTCAGAGAGGGGACTACCTTGACCTTCAATTGTGCGGCGAACTCATCTGAACCACTGGCGCCACCGTGCCGGTACTGGTGATCAAATAGGAATCCTCTTTTAGTAGACGCATAGTAGACGCAATATGTCGGTTCTCTGCCTATTCGCGGACGTATCAGATTTGGTACGGCAGTCAAGGTTGAAAGAACGTCCATAATCACCTAAGACGGTGACGGGACTGTAAGGCTGCCTTACGCTGTATGATCGTCGCTAATTTACTAGCGAAACCACAATAAGCGTCATGGATATTCTCGACTTTCCATACCGTGATTCCCGTCACTATGTATCGATATTTCAGAATTGACAGGGCAACACTGGAACTTTCGATTTCTATTTTTTGCAATTTTTTTGCGGCGACAGATCCTCCTCGTAGATCCGAGCTCGTTCCTGTAGAGCGAAAAATTCGGTTGAAAGTGATCTAGAATCTAGGGGAATCACCTGACGACAGCCGAAGACCGAAAAAAAGAAGCTGTACTCTGGGACCACTAACAAGGTAAGCGCCGCAGATCCATACTAGCCTATCAGAGGCAAAAGGGAGCTTTTGCTCCGGCTCACTACAGAGCAGTTGCAACTATGTCTCCATTCACCTACCTAAACTTGTCTGCTTGGATTAGACAGCACAGAAAAAAAAGAAAAAAAAGAAAGGTACGCAGGTAATATGAGCCGTTAGAGCAAAACAGAAATGACGGTTCTCTTTCTTGTAAAATTATTGGGGTTGTCTGTTACGCATCCCCATACCCTGTAATTGCCACAGAGGTTTCATCAGCAGAACATCAGTGGTCAAATGTACCTTTTTTGATTCGGTGGTGGCGATTGCAGCGGTCGTGTTACAGTAGTGTCCCCGTCCTATATCATACTTGAACGCCACACCACCACCTACTAAGCCACGTCTATACGGATGGTATGCCAAAATATCAGTTGTCGTCGAGACTTTCGTCCTTCCTGGGACGATCCCATAATACCTCGTTCTTTGCAATTCAGAGCAAAGAGCCATACTGCGACTTTAATGTGCACTGAGCACACAGCGGAATGCCCTGTTTGCGGGAAGCAATATCTCATCTATGTCGAGTTCTGCAAAGATTACCATCCTCCGCTCCTACGCTGCCCTAGGGGAATAAAACAGGAGAACGAAGACATGCAAGAGGGAAGATGTCCAAGTCCAGTCTGTCCTTACAGTCGCACGGGCGGTTGCAGCGTCAGTTGACCCAGGGGGAATACTCCCGCAACAAATCGGTATTGCCAATTTGGAACAATTTCACCCGGCCGAATCTCAGCCACTATAGCTTCTCTCCTCCAGTACCAACTTCGACAATTTGGTCGATTCCTGGGTACTCAGGAACCTCAAAATCATATTTCTTGGCGATGGATGGAGAGACAAAACTGCCGGTACGTCAGCCTCAGGGGCCCTTTTCAAGTTTACAACACAGGTACTCACCGGCCGCCTATGAAATGACGACCTTTGAAATACTTAACCAAAGGTTTAGGCGCTGTCAGGCTGATCAGATAATTAGGGTTGAATTTGCTGCCTAAGCCGGACTCGGGTGGCCCAGTTTCAACATTCCAAGAGGACGGAACATCAACCGAGGTTATGGGAAGCTTGGTCTCCTCGAAAGCTCGGATCACAGCTGGAAAGGGCTCGCGAACCTCACCCGAAAAGCTAAAACCTGGTTCTGGATGAGTTGGATACCTTCGAAGCACGGCGAGAGAGCGTACCGAAAATTGCATCTACGATGTGATCCGTCGATTTCATAGCCGCCGGAAAGTCATCCACAAACGGTACCTCAAGGTCTTCTAGCTGTTTGGCAAGTCGCTGTGAGGGTGGTAATGATGAGTATCTCGAGTGTTACGACATATTGTTCAAATTAAAAAGAAACACGAAGTACACGCAATTAAACATATGGTTCTGGAATAGAGGACACGGTCCCAAGGTATAGGGGTTATGGACGGGGTAAGGCTACCAAAATTGCCTATCAGGAGGATAACGGGTTCCAAAAGACGTCAAGGCTTAGGGAATCAGAGGGTGTAGATGAGTGCAATTGCGGAGTGAAACTTGGATTCTCAAAAGGTATTTAGAATAGCATCGGAAGACTAGCATACCTGATAGAGGTCATTCTTGCTGCGTTTTGGATAGTAGATCGCTGGCTGATACCCATAATGACGAAGATGGCGAGCTGCAACGAGCCCATCACCACCTATGATTTATTAGATACCATGCGAACGCCTGCGCAGACGATGTGGCTCACCGTTATTGCCGGGACCACAAGCTACAAGCACACGATTGCCTTTAGTCAGGGGATGAACCCGATAGACTTTACAGTAGTAAAGGTAGGTTACGTTAGTTAATCATAAACAGCTGGGCAGCTAGGCGGCTTAATGGAAGAAACTTACCAACTTGCGACACCGATAGTCCAGCAAGTTCCATGAGCTGATCAATCGAGAAAGCTCCAGTGGTCATGAGCTCTTTATCCAAAGCTGCAGCGGCCTTCGCCGACAAGGTCTGTGCCTCGTGTAAGTCAGCCGTCCTATGGGCTTGGCACAATTGTGTACAGATCGACGTACCTTGAGAGACATGGCTATCGAATATCAAATATCAAATATATACAAATGGAATTATGATGAGGAGATGAATTGAGAAAAATGTAGAGAATAGGAAAGTTCTTGGGGTGTGGTCGTTTAGTTCAAATCGACTGACATCACCGGGGGAGCTGTGATCTCTATTGGCTTCGATTGGTGTAAGTGCTAGACGGGAGTTGACTAAGCTCGCCCTTGACTCCGATTGGCTAAACCGGAGAAAACAGTCTCCAGCTCCGCCAAAATTATTGAATTCCAATTCCACCAAAGGCGATTCAATCGCGAACATTCAATTCAATTGCCGACAACTATCACTTTGGTTTGCATTCACAAAACAACGTCCCACTCACGATGGTGGTGAAGATACGGTTGGCGCGTTTTGGACGCAGAAATGCTCCCTTTTACAACATAGTTGTAGCCCACGCCAGGTTAGTTTTGCGAAACATTATATCAATTGATTCGTACAAGATCGGCACAGCATCATACTGACCTGACCATTTCCATACAGAACGGCGCGGAACAGCAGGCCGCTCGAAGTCATTGGCACGTACGATCCAATTCCGAAGCCCGATCCATACGACGACTCTGGGAAGTTGCACAAAGATATCAAACTAGACACAATAAGAGCCAAGTATTGGATCGGTGTTGGTGCGCAACCGACAGATACTGTTTGGAGGCTGCTGTCGATGGTATGAGGCAACACGATTCGTTTAAGCTGCCTAAGTATTCTCATACTAACCTGGAGGCTTTCTATAGTTGGGCATCATGGAACCGAAATATCGAAATACCGAACCCCGAACCCCACCGCCCATGCCGCGCGAGTTCGTCAATGACTCTAAACCTCAAGAGGCGAAAGAGTCGCATTAAAATGCTATATTTATAGAGCATTCAACAACGCCATAGGATCCAATTACATGGACTTGCCATGAGAAAAAAGGGTGCGCAGAGCTTAGGCTTTGCATGGCTTGCCCCTCCCCGGTGAAGAAGGGGCAGGGGCAGAGGGTGTGAATGTTCACCAAGATGGTCACCCTACCTAACGTGTATATATTATTAGAAATCGGGCGGGGTCTCTTCGATATACAATCGAGGAATATACGACTAGCGGCTCAGATACTACATAACGCCAATGGCAATCAAGCCATTTGAATGATGAAATAATTAAGAGACGAGACAAGAATACAACCTCTGTACGTTATAGAGTGGTTATCCCTTGCGATGCGACAAACTCATTACGGAGACATTATTCAGGTTTACATTCACTTATAATAGATACCAAGTCCCAGGAGGCTGGCACTGATATGCTGAACACTAGTGATAAATAAAACTGAACCTTATAGACGAAAACCAATCTAGTGATCTGTCTAATCTCATGACCACTTGTATTCGGTCGCTAAGTTACTCCCTTTCAGCGATCCTATCGCAATCGGCCTAGATGAGAGAAAGCGAATCTGCATATAACAGGTCATTTCCATGAATTATAATACATGTACCATAAAGCAGCAATCGTTATTCTCCAATTTGGTATGGGTAGCCAGTTACACCGTTTCCAACCAGGACTTCATAAAACCACACTCAACTCACACCATTCACAATCGTTTCGCCAGCTTCAGGCACCAAAACCCAATCCTTCACACAACCCTTCCAATCACTCGTCCGTATATCCTTGATATGCACTAGTATAACTCGTACCTCCTCACCCGCAACAAAGCACTCGCGACCACCATCTTCTTGGGTGGCGCGCGCTGGTCCACCACCGTTAAACGCGACACCGCCCTCGGAGTCGAAGGTGTTGTTCTCGAGATGCTGGCTACGATAGAATCTCTCCTCGTCCGAACCTCGCGCCACTAGTTCCGCCGTGCCATTGATTGTGGCGCTGATGCTGGATATGGCACTAGTGTTGAGGTTCAGCAGCAGTGATGCTAGACTCGACCTGTGCTCCGGGCCGGGGGAGCCACCGGACATTCGGCGGCCTTGGGTCGGTGGTCTATGCGAGACCCCTGATTGTTACTTAGTGTACAAGTTCTCATATCCCCTGACAATTACTACTAGGTAATATTCTCACAGTCGTGGACCAGCAAAGAGACATTAGGATTGGCAAGTAGATTATTGGTCTTCTTCGAGGAGGGGTTTGTGGTCATTACAATGACCGGGGCAGAGGAGTATTGCGACGAGGGTATGTACGTGTAATTCATCAATGACACGTGCGGCTGGTTATCGGTGCAAGTCGCCAAGTGAAGCTATTCCGGATCTCAGTCAGCGGGGCGGGGTTTTTCTGAGACGGATCAACGGGATTGACGGCGGACTTACGAAGCGGGCGTTTTCGAGACATTGTACGACCTCGGGAGGGAGCGTAGACACTAATTGCTTATGGGTGTCGCCGGCTGAAGCCTCGTGGTTGAGGGCTATCTGCTCCATATTGGTGTTACGTGGAATATGAAATTTCCAGTAGCGCGTGAAGTCGTTTGGAGGGGCTATGATTCGATCCTATCAAGATCTGAGATGACGTTGGGGTCCAAGCCCCCCTTGCCCTTAGCCCCTTGACATAAGACCCCACACTGAGGCTGGAGCTTGGGCCAAGTTCTTTATAGGTCGCCTAGCAGGTCTAGGAGCCGCGGCTTTTCGCGGGGGTGGGGACCCCGCTTACTTACGGCTATTAGTTGGCTCTACAGCGGCATGATGGAATGAAAGAACCGTCCATACCTTAGGTACCTATCTAGCTGACAATGGAATTCGCAAGTCAATCTTCTTTCTCCTCTTTCCCTCTCGTCCTCATCCTCCCTTTAGAGGTATACTATCTAGATATGTAGGAGAGCCTAGCTACTTTACTCTCATAAAATCAAGTCAATTGAGCAATTTGCTTGCTATACATCACTCAAGATGCGTTCAATCAAGCCTAGACATCTTCGCCGGCGCCCATTCACCCGCTACCTGTCAACTACGTCACCTATACAACCACCACTTGTTACTCCTATAACATCTTTACTAATTGCGAACCGTGGTGAGATCGCACTGAGGATACACAAGACAGCTGAGCGTCTCGGTATAAAGACCACCACTCTATACACTGACCCAGATGCCACCTCACAGCATGCTGCTTGCTCAACACATTCCATAGCCCTTGGTGCGGCCAATGGGTATCTTGATGGCGAAAGAATAGTGAGACTAGCCAAACAACACGGTATCCAGGCGCTTCATCCGGGCTATGGCTTCTTGTCGGAGAACTCCGCATTCGCCAAGAAGTGTGAGGAGGAGGGGATCGTATTCGTTGGTCCACCAGCGCAAGCCATGGCGGACATGGGCGACAAGGCCCGGAGCAAGGAGATCATGACTAAAGCTGGAGTCCCATGCGTGCCTGGGTATCACGGTAGCGAACAAGGCGAGACCGAGTTGCTGAATCACGCGAAAGAGATCCAGTTCCCGGTGTTACTTAAGAGCGTAAAGGGAGGTGGCGGCAAGGGAATGCGTATAGTGATGGAGGAAAGTGAGTTCTTACAGCAACTGAAAAGTGCAAGAGCAGAGGCGAGAGCCTCCTTCGGAGAAGGGGGGGAGGTTATGCTGGTTGAGAAGTACATTGTGCGGCCCAGGCATGTTGAGGTGCAAGTATTCGCAGACAAGCACGGCAACTGCGTCGCTTTAGGGGAACGAGACTGCAGCGTGCAGCGGCGACACCAGAAGATACTTGAAGAGTCACCAGCTCCTGACTTAGATGACGTTACGAGGCTGGACCTATGGGAGAAAGCCAGGACAGCGGCATTGGCGGTTGGCTACGTCGGTGCTGGAACGGTGGAATTCATCCTCGACAAGGACACTGGGGATTTTTACTTCATGGAGATGAATACTCGACTTCAAGTTGAACATCCCGTCAGTGAGATGGTCACAGGGACGGATCTTGTTGAATGGCAATTCCGAGTTGCGGGTGGGGAGAGATTACCATTGACGCAAAAGGAAATCTTACAGAATATTGAGGAGAGGGGAGCGGCTATTGAAGCGAGGATATATGCCGAGAGCCCAGAAAAGGGCTTCATCCCCGACTCTGGGAAACTCGTTCACTTAAAGACTCCTAAGACTAACGAGGACGTCCGAATAGACGCCGGCTTCGTCGAAGGCGATACAGTCACCGAGGCCTATGATGGAATGATTGCAAAACTTATCGTCAGGGGCAGAGATCGCGAAACTGCTATCAGGAAGATGGAGCTTGCGCTACGCGAATACGAAGTCGTGGGTTTGAGCACGAACATCGAATTCCTGAAGCGCCTCTGCAGGTCACCAGCTTTCATAGAAGGTGATGTCGAGACCGGCTTTATTGAGAAGTGGAGAAATGAGCTGTTTGACCCTGTAGTAATCAAGCCCGAGGTGTATGTACAAGCAGCACTGGGCATATTCGCTTCTCAGCCAGTTGAAGCAGTTAACCCTCACGGAGAAAGTCTTGGATTCGGTTCAGGCAGTAGCGAGCGGAAACTCTCTTTCAAGTCCCTCGATCCACTAGAACAAAAGGAAGGGGAGGTAGTGGATGTCATCATTACCCAGAAGGGCAACAACTTATTCGACGCTCAAGTTATCCGGAAAGGGGAAGATGCTCAATTGTTCGAGAATCTCGTCTCCTCGCCGGTTTCGAGTTCCGAAAAGGCCAGTCTGGTAACTTTCTTTCCGCATACCCGGATAGAGACGACTATTATCCAGGATCCGAATAACGACAATAAGATCACTGTGTTCCAGCATGGAGCCAAGACAGAGTTGTCACTAGTGCCTCCAGCCTGGTACGAGAAAGCGTTGGGACTCAAAGAGTTGGCGTCGTCGGTTGCGGCTCCGATGCCCTGCAAGATCCTGAAGAATGAAGTCAAGGAGGGCGACAGGGTTACTAAAGGCACACCTCTTGTTGTGTAAGTGTCACATATGGCGAAATCATCAGACTTAGTGATGTGCTAATCCAAGGTCCTAGTATCGAATCCATGAAAATGGAAACGGTAATACGTTCACCACAGGATGGTATTATCAAGAAACTAGCGCATAAAGAAGGGGTGAGTCATTCTACTTACTATATTACAGATTTCATCGTTGCTAATATGAGTGAAGGATAAATGCAAAGCCGGTACAGTGCTAGTAGTGTTCGAAGAGGAAAACACTTCTGAATAAGACCCAAGTGCATAGACCCGTTAGAGGCTCAAAGCCACTATGTCACAGATAGAAAAGGGGTTACTACCGTAGTTTTCATGGCTCAATAACTGTTCCAGAGGCGTCTGTAATAATTTTCTGATAAATGATCTATTATCTAGATTATATCAAATTTACTTGGGATTATTTCTTCTTGGCACTTAGAAGCCACTCGAACATAGATGTTTTGAGTCGTGCCGAAGGCTTATTGCGTCATCGGGATCCATGTATTCCAACTATAACAACATTAGATATCTAACAGAAGCCTACTAGCAAAGTTCAATCATTCAATGCTCGATCCATTTGTGGTCTAGGCCTATTAGGAGGTTAGAGCTGGAGTCTATATGGACGAGGCATCAACACCTGCATGCATGCCCAGATCGTTCCCCACACAATCATCTTGTTGATCGCCCCTTGTATAACCCCATCGTTACAGTTACATGAAGAAGATCAATTGGTTTAATGATATCGTCGGAGATTTAGTGGGCATTGATATGGGCGACCTGTTCGAGCCCGTGAAAGGTGATAACTTACCTATACCACCTACGATATCAACGCCGCCCTAAGCAATCTCACTCTTTTCAAAAGGTCACAACCACCAGGAAAGAGTATCAATGTGACAAGAAAGTTCAAGAGTCACTGTACCTAGACTTAAGAAACCAGATAATTCATGCAGTAATGATACGCTATCGACGGCGAAGGTTAGGTTGTAGTATAAAGTCCGGAAGCTATAGAACTCACATATAGTTTCCAAGTCACAAATCACAATTCATTACAGATCATTTACTGAGATAAGCGTCAGGGGTCTACGGCGAATCCACTTCTACATCAACCTAGCCGCCAGCAATTGGATATCGACTAGGTATAAACGTGTGCTAAGTATAGCATCCAATGCATTATACTGCATAGTAAGCATCTTAAAGGCCGAGAACAAAAATAGACCGAAGTTTGATATGCAAGTTATAGCTATTACTAATGTATACGAGAGAGGCTAACTCCTTCTCGGAACAACAGCCGAGATTGTGGAAGTAAAGCGTACCGGTAGGTCGTGTCTTGTTGACACTGCATCTTGATCACTAGCAAACACCTAATGGTGTACGAGTTGAGTAAAACGAATCAAAAGACAAGCAAGCTTCCTTTACTTTATGCGAATAAAAGACGCCAAGGTAAAATACCTACCCTCCATACCAATCATTGCCATCATTATTATCACGCCTACGGACACTACACGAAACTTCGAAGGTAACCACACAAAAATCTATTTTAACCACCGGCTTCGAGTCCGGCTTGTCTGTGTGGTCCTGTTCCAAAAGGACCTGGGGAATTATCTGGGGCAAACAAATCAAAATAAAACTTATACCGCTGTCACCAAGCTCTCGGTCTGCCGTTCTTGGTAGGTCAAGGAACCCATTATTTATCTAACGCTCGCGGCAAGCCATTACCGCAGCACCACGGCGGCGCGGTCACCGGTGGTCCGGCCCTCCTTTTTAGTCACGGGCCAGGGAGATTGCGAAGTCCACTTCGCATAATATGTCTCAGCCCGATTTAACTTAGCTGCCAGACGGTTTGGTAAGTAAATACCTAGGCAGGTACCCATAGGTCAGCATGGTTTCCATTGTCCAATAAATACATGAGACATGTATACTATGGGTCGCTTCTATCGGCACCCTCCTATCGTTTCCAAGCTTCGGGGAGACCCGTACCTGGCTAGACCGTTCCGGCCGCAAGGTTTGAAACATCTCAAAGCTTTTTTTTCTTCTGCGAAGGGAGGTGATATTGCGATGTTACATACCTATATGCCCTCCCGGCAACAGAGCTTCCCATGTTAGAGTGCTCACGTAAACAAAGCAGGCTATGTATGGGCCGTAGGGCCGTAGCATATCAAGCGGTCCGCGGCCGCGGCTGCGGCTGACGGCATCTTGCGCTAGGCTACCCAGCTTAAAAGGGCTACATACTCTCAATGCTTGCTTGCCCGCCTCTGCTTGCTCGCTGAGCAGTGTGTGCCGTGTAACGCAATATAGAGCGACCCGCAAATAGGAAATAGCGCCGGGTTCTAGCAACTGCAGGAATCCTCTCAACAAGCCACCTGGGTACCTACCATGAAGATTCCCTCTCTGTTTTTCCCTACCCTCCCCCACTGGGCGCAGTGGTAGTGTTACGGCTTTGCATAGCAGGATCGCAATATAGGATGAGCGAGCCATAGCAGCATAATGTCTAGGTATCTAGCTGGGAAGCTATCATGTAGCGGGGTTACGGAGTCTGGAAGTCACCGTCGCATTGTAAGGCACGCACCCCGCGGGCGGGATCGGGGTCGAACGAGGAGAACGTGGTAGTAACACCCGCGGCAGAAATTATATGAAGCAAGCAACCTCCTTACCCGCCTCGTTCTGGTTGGGTGAATGGGACGTGGAAAGGGTATGATCTGAATATGTAGAATGGGAAATCACAATTATTGAGGAACGTGACTGTGACTGGAGTATGGGTCCGTCGTCCAGTAAGTTGGATGGCTGGATGCACGCGATGCGTGTCTTGGAATGGGGAGCTTGCGACCTATACTTTACTTCCCTAATATCTTTCCTGATCGGCGGTCATTCCAACATGTGATTGGCCCCCGACCGGCATTGCTGCATATACATATTCAAACTGGCAAGGGGTTGGGCCATGCGCGGAAGCCGCAGATGGAAGAAAGAACTTGCTTGGCTTTGCAAGGGGGAAGCGCAAGCTGTCGGTATTTCGTCTAGAGCCCGCGAGTCTTTCTTAGTCGGCGATCCAAAGAGTCGAAACGGCTGCGGTGGGTAGAGCGGCCCGGAAGCGAGTGCGACGTACCTCGCGCTAATAACCTAAGGGGACTTAGGTAATTATTCGGGAATTTCCTATCTGAATCTATGCTTTTCATTACAGTGCTGGAGCGTGGGCGTTACCGGGTCACAGAAGTAAAAGGATCATCCCGTCCGAGCGCAGTAATGGTGGGATGGGGCGCAACGGGAAGAGTCGCTGGAGGAGAATGTGCTGGGAGGCTAGCTCGGCATTGTGATATGGAAGGCTTCGAGGCAATTCTTCTGGCAGTGGGATTGCTGCAAAGCAATCCAGTTTGACGAATGAGGTATGCCGAGTGGGAAGCGGCATAAAGTGAGTTATAGATGAAGGGAACTATCGGGAGATCCATCTCCTCTCTCATCTTGAGCTACGTGACAGGTCGCAAAAGGGGCATCGCAGTGTGTCGGCGTCGTGACGTTGTGGCACTGGAGAGATGTTCAGGTTTGGGATGCTACATGTGCCTCTCGTGTCCATTTGCGGGAGGTAAGACAGGCCGGTGAATGTTGCTTCATTTGCCAGCCGTTAGTTTGTGTCGTAGGCGTCTTGCGCTAGGTATTTCACCGGCTTGGCGTAACACATATCGCGATTTTCTGCAAGTTGCCGTTGGCTGGCCTGGCCCGTCTAGAGGAACTCGGTGGTGCTGCTCATCGAAGGATAGCCCAGGTTGTGTGCATGGGGTAGTTAAAGCATTATAGGGCATATTGTGCGCCAGGTCGCCGTTTAGCAAGGTCTTCTTTTGCGGTTCCCTCGACTTCGCGTCCCTTTTCGCATAGGATCATCAAGTGGATAATGCGTGGCCAGTGTTTTTGATAAACCCCGGGTCCTGGGACATGGATACATCTAGCAGGAGCTAGATTGAGTTGCATCAGAAGCTTGCGTGTCCTCTATACGCTGTGCTAGTCGCACAGTAGGATGGTGCAGCATATAAGTATCATTCAGCTGGTTGTACATAGTGTAGAGAGAGCACAGACTGAACAGAATAAACAGACGCCGTTGGGGTTGTGCGATCTCAACTTCACGTACGAAGTCGCGTAGTTATGCGCAAGCCAGTGTTAGTTAAAACTCCATATGTTCCAACTGACCAGACACAAAAATGCAGAATAGAACTCATGGAGGTGTTTTGTAGCCAATGGCGTCCTCAACTAGATAACCGGTGCGATACTCAAGATTTCTTTGCAGATCTCATGGCAAATCTGGGGGCGTCCATGAGCCCCACCATTATCATCAGCTCTGGCGGGTGACATTTAGTCAAGGAATTTGTCTTTGTATGGCAGAGATCGGTTCCCGGAAGTGTGATGAGAGAATCAATGCAGGGAGGAGATTCCCTCTTCTCCCTTAAGTCCGTATCTCACTTGCTAGTTCCTAATGTCCATTAACGCACGTGTTGATCTGATACTCGCTACTAATCCGAGAGTTCCGAGTATGCCAGAGTGCCTCCGACTGTAGTTAGTCCCCGATGGCTTGGAGTGGAAGCCGAAACGTAGTAACCGTGATGTTTGGATGGAACAACTTCCAGCGAATCATAGAAGCAGTGGTGGTCATTCGATATAGCAGTTACATAATGCGGTACATCTTGAAGGTCTCACTACCGCTTAAGGGTGGGTGACGTCGATGCCAGTAGAAATTGTGCTTATTTCGAGCTAGCCAGTGAAGCATATCCTTTTCCACTGCCCTCTGGTGAAGTCCGACTTGACCTTTATCAATAAGTGTCTATGTGGTTAGGAGTTGAATTAGCTGATCTTGGTATGATAATCCGTATATGGGTATATGCGAGGTAATAAGATTTTTTGGGGAAATCCCGGATGCTTGATGTACCCATTCAAGTCTGACCGGAAGACTTATGACCGACGCACGCAGTCGTCTTCTACAGGGCTTACGGGATTCCTATTCAGAGTATTAATAACATTGATTCGATAGCAGAATCGTGACGGGCGTATAAGAAGCTTACTTGGCTGGTAGCGGCAGACTGAACTGGACAAATCTCACGTCTTGGTTTAGGCCTTGGCGTACATATCGGTGCTTGTATATACCCCATGTAAGTCTTAGATTGATCCAGTACCATGTCGCGGTGGCAGAAGAAAGGCGGGGTTGACCCAGAGTGTAGTAGTAATAGTGCTTGGCACGGGTTGTTGGAGTTCAACCACGATCCTTTAAACGATGGATATCAGATACCTATTACTTCGAGTCTTGTTATGAACCATAACGCTAGGTAGACAGCGGGAAGATGTTCCTTAGTCTACCTAGGTAGATATATCTGCACATATCGTCAATCTCAACCTACCTTCGCCAAGTCTCGGACGATCTTAAGAGTATTGTTCCTAGAGGCAGCATACAAATATGACTTCATCTCACACCGTCTTTTCAGCCCTAGGAGATTCCTTAATAATGGGATCCTCTTAAGGCCGGAGGAAATGCATCCAGGATCCTACCATCTACCCATCTCACGTATATTCATGTCTGCCAATAAGCTGTTGTTTAAGTCGCCCGTACAAATGAGGGCCTTGCTTAGCAATCTGGTGGGTAAATTAGTCCTGTTATAATGCCCACTGCCTTGGATTAGGCACTTAATCGGTTAGCTATTCGGTGAGTAAAATGTGATGAGGCTGACCTGACATTCATTTCGTCTCTTGGAAGCTTGTCTCGAAAAACTACGCGGATTGGTGGGTAGGCCAATCTAGCTCTCGGTACCATCAAAGACAGTTGATTTCGATGGTACTTTACCTGCTCGCTTGTGATGTTGTGCAACGGCTGGCCTCTTGTGCTTGCGTGCCCTGTGCCACAAACACATATTCCGATCCATAGCGCATGGAGTATAGCGCTAGTTGGGCTCATGAACCGGTAGCATACACGTAGCGAGCCACCCTCTTACTTAAAAGTATTGTGGAAGTAGACTTGCCACCAAATGACGTGCGCCGCTGCCGTGGTTTGCTTTACTTGGCTTGCCTCGATGGCTAGCTTGCTTTGGCGTCCCCGTCTAGACGGAAATTCTGCAACGCATCAGCCGCTAGAGATTCTCTTCTGGCGTCGGAGAATCTTGATTCTTGAACCGAAGGGACTGGGTTAATCCATGGCCTGTGCCATCGTGCAGGATTCGATTCCAAAAATTAATGGAATGATTAGTTGATGGATCTGGGACAAATGAGTAATAGACGGAAGCGCTCCTGAATTCCCAAGCTTGATGCCGTGTTGTAGTTCACGATGTGGCACAATGATGGTTCTCAATCATCCCTGTTACCCGTGAGCATGTCATCCTAGGTACGTAGTAGTCTTGGCCGTTGGTATACCTTACCCATCGCAGACTGGTGCCGCATTCCATCGTAAGCACCAGTCTGGGGTAAGGAAAGATCTAGGGAAACCCTTGGATAAAAGGATTCACCTCAGCGACAAGTCATACATACCTAGGTAAGCAGGGTCCAAGCCGCGGTACAGCCGCAGTACATTTATTCTATTGTCCGTAGGATTGAAAGAGGTACCTATCGCGTGGAGTCGATACGTCGAGCATGGAGTCTAGCATGAAGTCTCGAGACCAATAGTTGGTACCCTTAGATCGGGATTACTATATAGCCCAACTTATTAGTGGACACGATTATCATGATGAACTTGTGTTAGCTAGCTCTTGCAGCTCATATGATGCGCTGACTGAGGATGATGATGATGATGGTCACGATATTTAGCCAGATAAGAGTCAGCGCCCATGACGCTCACTAGTCAGCGATAGTGCAGGTCGGGTATTCCTTGGCTGCGCATTCAGCTTGTACGAGCCCATGTATGTAGGGACGTTGGATCGTGGCACAGGACATGATATTCTAGCCTAGTTCCGTACAGGTTTCGGGTTGTTGGACGTAATAGATAACTTGAATATATATTTAGACTAGTACTTTATTAAGACGGAGAAATAGCAACGATTCCTTCATTGGTACTAGATATACACATACCTACCTACATTACAGTAACCGCCGTGAGGATGCGGAAGGTGAATAATATTAATATATTCTCGTGTTGGCTGGCTGTCTGACTGACATTGAAAAGAGGCTTGTGATGGGATTATGCATTGGGCACATACATAAAGTATACATACCTTATAATGTTATGTATGAGGTATGTATAGTAGTAGGTAGTTATGTATATGTATACTAATCATTGTGATAGTCATTGAAGTCCGGCTTGTGTGTAGGTACCTATAGTGTAATCAATGAGGTAGGTATTGTATGTGGTGTTGCTTCAAACCTGTGGTGCTACTCGGTACCGTTACCTGTGATCGCTAGCCGACGTCAGGCATGGCTAGTGCAGAGCACAGACCTAGAGTTAATTTACAGGGTTCTAGGTTAACCTACAGGGGACTTTCTAGGTAACCCCTCAGGGTCTAGGTTCTCCTGCACGTGTAAGTCGTGGACTTTGTCTTCTTACATGCTCACGTATTGCAGATAAATTGGATAGACCAGTAGTTGCACATATCCTGACTTCTAGCGGCCTTTACACGTCCTATAGAAACATGTTTGGCAAGGACCTGGAGTTCTTGACAAACTAAGGTAGAGACGGAGCAAAGTGTACATATATGTAGGTACTTTACATGCAATAAGTTAATGTACAATCCTTCCATAGCACTTACGGGTACACGTAGTTGAGGTGGGGTTAACCGTCCACTATCTTTTTAAAAAGTCTGGAGGTAGACGGGAAGTTCCCGTCGAGATTTTAGGTGTATCTCCATAGTACATAATCAAGCATTCGACCTAAGTGTGGTTAGCTTCAACTACTCCCACAATACATCGCACACGCTATAGGTAAGCATCTACAGGGGTTTATGTACTACTGCCGTTTGCTGGTGTAACCCGCGACTTTCGATTCTCGGTGCTCAATCTTCCTTTTAGAACAAAAGCCCGCCCGTTACCAACTCTCTGGATCCCCTCCTCTGTTTCTTCTCTCTTCCTTTCCTCCTTCCTCTTTCCCTCTCTCTGATCTCTTGATCTCTTGATCTCCCCTCCTGCTCTAATTTTTTCCCTTGCTCTCTCTCTCGTACTTGCTCCTTTCTCTTCACCTGTCGCTGCTGGTTACAGCCCGAAGAGAAGCTATAATAATTCACGCAAGAGGGCAGCATCGTAATCTACCTAAAACCTGACATATGAGCTCTAGGCCACTTACAGCCGGGAGACCCATCCTACACATCAAAGAACATCCACCGGTTACGGTTACCTAGAGCGTTCATGACCCGAAGCTGTCAAGCTCGGGGTCAAGCTCTGGCTCGTCAAGCCCAGGCACAGGCATGTTCCAGCCTCAACCAACTCCGTATTCCCCGTACGCTACCTATGGAATCCACATAGCCAACGCAGAGGTTCCCGAATACGCCTTCCAACCTACTCCGCTGGCACAATTCGGGACAGGGCACGCTGGTGCTGGTGCAGGCGCAATAGGTGGCGGCAGACCAACAGCGGCCGACGTCTTCGCCTCGCCAATATTCCAAAATCCTAATTCTCTAATTGTTCCCGCCAACAATCCGGGCAATCCCAGTCATCTTCCTTACAATAACGCCAACCCGATACCCCACAATCACCACCACCACCAAACCTGTCGCAACATCAAGATGGAGTCCCAACACGATCTCGCCCAGCAGGAGGCCGCTGCTCGCGATTTCAAGCCTCAACACGAGGTTAGTAATGCGCTTTGTGCCGCTATATATCTAATTCCCCCCCATCTTATCGTCTCCATATTACCTCTGGTCTATTATGTGAAGCTGTGTATCTAGCTGTTGTCCCCATTTCTCTTCGCAACTCCGCTTGATTGAAAGTCCCCAATCGGCTCACATCTCAATTACGAAAACAGGGCCCTTTAGTCGGCGACAGAAGACCAAGCACGGTGATCACAGAAGAATATGCGAGAGCAGATCCAATATACGTAGCCAAAACCATGGTTAGTCTCATTCGAATCGAATTCCGAGCCCCAGAAAATCGAGATCGGCCAATTGACTCGTGATGACATCGTAGGCGCTACCCCAGACTTATTCCCATTACCGCCCGGTCCAGGGCGACGGTAATTGCGGCTGGCGAGGTAAGTTCTGACGCATTTATCACTTCCATCATTCCTCTCGACGATCCTTCTGCATCACGTACGCATACCCCGCAGTTCATGCGTGGCCATGTCCAGCCAGGGTCTGGTTCTCGTGCCTTATCTACGATGCTTCTCGATTAGATTGATTGATCGATCGACGATCAGCCGTCGTGAAGACGAATCCAGGTATTGAGGACAATCCTCAGCCTTCGAGCCCCTCCTCCCCCTTCGCCTAGATTACCTGACTTGTAGAGAACTAAGTTAACTTTTTACCGCGTCATTCTAGCCATTGCATTCGCTTACTTCGAGACGCTCGTACGGTGCGGCGATATAACTCAGGCTCAGGGCGAGCTAGCTCGGTTAACCAGCATGAATAACTTCATCGAGACCGTCGGCGGCCATGGTTTGTGGTTATTTGAGGATATGGTATCCGAAACGTTTGACCTATTTAACGAGATCATCGCTGCCATGTCTAACGGCCAGGATGCGATGCAATGTGTGACGAACAAATTCAACACGATCGAATCATCGCAGTCTATCGTCTACCACCAACGTCTACTCGCCTCTTCGTGGTTGAAGGGTAACTATGCCCAGTACGAACCTTGGATTGCCGGTGGCGTCGAAAGCTACATTGAAGATACCATCATGCCGACCGACAGGGAGATTGATCATGTAGGTGTCGTGTTGCTTTACGACGTACTGCTCAAGCCAGCAAATATCGTGCTTGAGATTGCCTACTTAGATCGAAGCGAAGGCGCGGAAGTCAATGTGCATCGGATGCCAGAAGAAGCCAATGGCCAAGATCCAGCTACATTAGGACCAATGATCTATTTGCTATATCGTCCAGGCCACTATGACATCTTATATCGGGATTCTGTGATCCCGGCTCCACCTATGCCAGCGGCACCGACTACTTTATCCATCAACCGGGCAACTTCCTTTACGCATCACCATGAGATCGAGAGCACAATGCCGCCACTTCAAGATTACGAGGTAGACATGAGCGCGTTAGCCATGATACCTGGTTTCGCCGCTCCCGAGATCTCCCCATTGGGATCTCCTCCAGCTGCACCGTCTCCTATGACAGATCCTTACGCACCTTCTCCGCAGTCGCCGTGGATTCCACAGCCGTTCCCAGACGGTTTAGCTACCGCGACTCCGCCTCAGCCAAGTCCTCCACAGCAACAAGTACCGGCGCCCATGACAGTGCACCACCCTCTGCGTTTCAGCAAGTACAACTTTCCTGACTTGGTAGAGCCGAGCAGCGGAGTTCACGAGCCTTCGTTTACAACGAACACTTTCAAGAATTCTCATTTCAATGTCGCCCATTATAATAACATGAATTTCCAACCTGAGATGTACAGACCCGAGGCGGATGAAGATATGCCACATGGAAAAGGGGGTGGTCGGAAACGGAGTACTGAGCATTGCGCGGCCATAAAAAAAGAGAGCAGGGGTTAGAGGTGATTCTCCTATTCTTATGAGCATTCTTCCGTTTATGGGGTCGGCAGCACTTCCCAACCCATGGCGTTACTTGGTAATGAAAGACTGCGAGTTACGAGGCCGGCCTTACGACCTGGTACGATATTATACCACCGAGACGAAATAATGAGACGCAAGTTCCGGCATCCTAATATGATTTAACGGGATGGCCAATGAGTTTGGTATTTAATACGGATCCCGAGGGCAGCAGAATTGAGTCCACGAATTTTGCTGCTGCCCCCAAAGCAAAGAATCGGCAAAGCTGAACGCAGATTAAGTTGACAAAGTTCGAGCCGAATTTAATACGATCGACATTTTATTCAGCATCTAAAAGTTTTACTCTTAATACCCATGATATTACTGTGATTTAAATATTCTGTGAACATGCTCTTCACGACAAGCACCTGCTTGGCGACGCCACATCTCAAGAGTCGTAGTCTGGGCATACGAGCCGACAGCGTTAACAATTCAGCAAGTACCTAATTTACTTCAATATGCCGGATCCGATCATTTCCCATATTATCAATGCTATTATGCTTTAGGAGGTAGGTAGGCAGCGA
The DNA here is from genome assembly GCA_023628415.1 of Hypoxylon sp. PDH2405. Taxonomy (NCBI): domain Eukaryota; kingdom Fungi; phylum Ascomycota; class Sordariomycetes; order Xylariales; family Hypoxylaceae; genus Hypoxylon; species Hypoxylon sp. PDH2405. Next base: position 9,140 of record JAMAKT010000084.1, on the reverse strand, counting down.
GTAGGGAGGTATCCGGATTCCCTATGCAGGTAAGAGAGGTCACAGCGGCAAGCCACGTCGCGTCCAAATTAGAAGGCTGCGCCTTGCCGCTCGCTATCTATACGTACGTCTTCCTACCTGCCTAGCTGGTACTTATCACTCTAACTAGCGCCGAGATCGGCGACGGAAGGCTGCATATACCCCCTGATCTATCATTCCCTCGAAAGTCAGAGGACCGCAAAGCTGATGCCGGCGGGCGTGGCGCCAGTCGCCGTCATCCGCCCGGGTTGATTGGAGGTTTGGCAGTTGGGAGGTGGGAATATCGTGATGTATATACTCCAGTGTGCATTGGATGAGCTGTAGGCACCCGAGTTTATGACCGTTAGGGACGTGGTCATCTGCAAATGCAATTGCTCGGTCATGCGTCGTGGAACCGTTTCATAGGAAAACCCCTTGCGAATGCCAAGGTCTCCCATAAACGTCCCTCAGACGGCACTCGTATTTCCCACCGCCAGTCCGCGACCACGTGATCGGCTTCGCGTGAAGTACTGGAGCTTAGGAGGAGAGATACGAGAGATACGAGATATATATCACGTAGATTGGCAGAATCGAGTCCGCAGGCGAAACCAATCAGCTTCATAATACATCAGCCGTGACAAAGCCTTCGGTCGCCCGATCGATTTGCAATGCCCGCTCCCAGAGATTCCAATTATCTGGCTGCACGAGAGCACTGCTCTTGAGTTCTGCGCTACTACCCGCCTTCAGCCGAGAAGCGAATTGGGTGGCCCACATCGAAGCAATGTCTTCCCCCGCGTTCCGGAGGCGAACGGGATCGTTGACGTGCTTGGCCACCGTCGTCACGCCCTTCTCGCCTAGCCCGCATGCCACGATGCGGGCCCACGGATTTATAAACTCGGGTCCATCAACAGGCATCCCGAAATTGATAGCGACGCCGAGCCCCGTGATATGCCGCCGGAGGTGTACTCCCAACGCTGCGATTTTCCTCTCCTCTTCGCCCTCATTCGCTTCGTCTCGCACCCATACGCCCGGGTTCGATGTTGTGAACCCGTTGATGTTGTAGAGCTCCCGCAGCGTCGCGATGGTGGTTTTCTCTAAAAGACACACGTAGTCCCGCACGCTGAAGTGCGCGTGAAGCGGCGACCGTAGGTCGACCACGGGCCAGAGGACCACCTGGCCCGGGCCGTGGTACGTCGTAAGCCCGCCGCGGGGCGCGTGGAGGACCTCCGGGGCAAAGACGAAGGCCTTCTTGCTCTTCTTGTGGCGCGACTCTAATACGTCGACGCATAGAGGTGCTCGCAAGCGCGCTAGCTCGTTGGGGGACAGTGGCTCGGTCTGCCGCCGGCCGAGGGTGTACGTAGGTGCCGGGGTGAAGGAGATAAGAGTGGGAGGGGGCGGGTCGGACCGGGCGTGTTCGCGTTGATGTTGGTGTTCATGTTCGTTTTCGTGGGGGCTCACCGACTGTGCTTTCCAGGCGAGCAGATCCTGCTGCAGCTTCGACTGGACGCGGGTCGCTAGGGCATACGAGGGGAACGTAGGTACGCTTCCATTTCGCCATGAGGGGATGGCGATGTGGCGGAGCGACATTGGATATTGGACGTTGTTGCTTGCAGGGTGTTACTGTCCTTGCAGACAAGGGAGTATATTAGCCTTAGCCTTAGGTTCGAACTTGAATTTTTTTTGGCTTGCTTGCGCAATCAAATCAAACCAAATCAAATCGATCACGGAGAGTGGTCCGTATGAAAGGAATGATGAAGGTGAGGCTGTTATGCCCGAGTTTTTCGATGATCTTACTGTTTGAAGTAAGGGAATAACTGATCTTGGCCTCTTTTGGATAGCTTCCTTGCTTTCCAGTGTTGCATCGGGGAGACAAGGTATAAGCCTGTTCGTCCGAGTTGGCCCGAGCTCCCTTAGTTAGCTTCTGGGTAAAGATGTACGTACCCAAGGTAGCTTGAGCTCGGGCCACGTCAAAGGGCTCGAGCTTCCCCAACCTTGAAAATGGCACGGGACGATCCAGCAGGGATTAAGGGATGATCCTTGTTTCCATCACACATCTCATTTTGTGAGCTGTCACCTTTTTGATGATCTAGGCATTTTACTAAAAAAGTTTATTCATCCTTCCCTATCCGAGCTTAGTATTCTGTTGTTTCCGCACTCGCTGTCGAATTCGGTCCTAAAGTATCTACCTATGAAGAGACATCGAATGTTCAGAATGCATCTAGACCTGGCTAAGATTCACCCATGAAGACAACCAAGCCGCTATCGAGCGACATCTTATGATCTAACGGTCCCTTTTGGCGGTAGATGTACCCGTCTCCACGAATACTTTCGAGATACATGTAAGCGCTTGCGCGTTGCAACCATATCTTGCCAGGTGCCTCTCTCACCGCAGGATGGTTCGCGCACATGATCATCGATGGGTTACCTCCTTTTGGCTCACATCAGCCGCAAGATACATACCCATTCCAATTTCCCAAATTACCCAGAAGTCTAGCCCCAGCGTGTACAAGACCACGAGTTGCAGCTACTTCCGTGGTACAATCCTGCCAGAACCCGCACGTTTTGGTCCTCTCATTGCCGAATGCGGGATACGTCTACTGGGCGCCAAGGCTGATTAGCAGGCTATGATCTACCGCAGAACCAAAGAGGGGAGTGCGTCTATTCGGTGCAGTCTGTCACTTTCGTTGTGCAGCAGCAGACTAATCTCGTGTGCGGCTCCGTTGGGACCAGAAACGGCCGAACCATGGACGAGAGAGAAACGGAGCCGGGCTACGTGTAACAGTGCACCATAACACTTGTCCGATAATTACAAGCCAACACCCAACCGCGTCGGGATGGGAAAGAGAATGCGCCTTTGGAACACTCGGCCGACGGGCCGAGATTGCTTTCCTTGACAAAAACCAAACACTTGTCAGTGGAGGAAATACTCAAAAGCGCCGGTCTTTTCCCTTCCCCTATCAGGCGTTTTTTTTTTCTTTTTTTTTTAACTCTCCACGGAGCCAATTCCGTCTCCGACTTATAGACAGGCTCCTTGATAATCGCAGGTACCAAGCGGGTGTATCCCGCCAATCATGCTCTAAGGGCTAGGGTAGTTAGATACCATGGTGAATTGCCCGAGGTCTCCAAGTTGCTACCTGCTACTATAGTTTCCCAACTACATATGAGAGGTGCACTATTCTCACACCTCGTTTCATTAATATCTTCCTCGGTCAGGCCAACAGCGTTCCATGAGCAGCTTATACTCCATTCATAGAGCGACATAACTTATGATAATTGGTACATTTGCAAATCTCACCGTGATCATCTGCTCTACGATGTAAACGGGACTTTCCGCCAACTTCCTTCAGAGGTTTCAGCAATGCCGAAATGTTACTCTTCCACCTCCTCGATGCGTACCGAGTTAACTTCCACCGTAGTATATCCGGGACAAGGGGATGAAGAATCGTATACGACATTTTCCTATTCGAGTAGAGCTAGGTGAGACGATTAGGAATGAACCGAAGAGCGGTCTGATTATACTCCCATGTTAGTACTGAGAAGCTGCAAGCTGACCGACATCGTTTACTCTAGTATCAAATAGCGCCAGTATTTAGGTAGTATTTGCTATTACTATATAGTTCATGTGACGGTAATCCTATTGATATTCTTTGCATCTCGGTGTTATCCATGTTACTTTGCTTCGGTACCAGTACTGATGTCAGCTACCTTCAGTATTCAGGCTTGATGCTGCATTATATTGTAAAGATAACCCTAGTCTTTACAAATCAAGGAATATATTTAAGAATATAGGTATCCAAGCAGTTGTTTCCGGCTTATGATCTCCACTTTCGTTGAGCTTACTGCTTCCTTCGAACCGACATAGTCATGTCGTGATACGAAATGTGGAAAGGGGGCAACAGGAACATCTGACAGACATCAAGTTCAAGAAGAGAGAACAATAGATACCTAGGTACCTACCTACCTACAGAACCAACTTATTTCATATGTCTAAATTCAGTATGATCTTATCCTGAACACTCCATCGAGTAACTAAGAGGGAAGCTACTAGTATATTGCAGTTGGTCGTAGTTAAACAGCCAGAACTTCTACCTTTCCTAAGTCTTCCATTAATACTGCTCTAACAACTACTTGGGAGACACTGTAACAAGTAAGGGCTTGCTGAAGTAAGTGTTAACCAGGTGCTCTTGTCCTTCTTTGAGTGACTAAGCAAAATGTCACCGAGGCCCTCCTTATATCATCTTGTGTACCTATATACCCAACCGATTGGGATCGTAGCGTAGTGCTCCATAGCTCGTCACGGGGGCCGACGGGATCATGGAGTTTAGTCATTTATCTCACATCACAGTATACACGAGCATCATTGTATACGCATTAGAAGCAGCCAAAAGAAGGCGGAATAGATGCTATTTTCAGGCCGTGAGATCCCCCGAATATAAATTAGATACCCAAGGACTTAGACATATGCGGTAAGATAGAAAGGTATTTGCACGGCAGAGCAAAGACAAACCCGATATCCATAGCAGGCGGCCATTCATATCTAACATACCCACCCCATCATCCAACCCTTGACTCATATCAAACTCGATCTCAGGGTTCATAGCTCTGTCTCGATACCCCTGTTAGCGAACTGTCGAATCCGTAGTCTTCCGATATACTCCCTCAAAAATGATGCGTGACAGTGTTGAAAAGCCAAATCTCCCCGATGGCTTATCTCTCGCGAGCAGGTATCCGGTTTCCGACGGCCGTATCATTCTTGGGCATCTCCTTACCACGTCTCCAGTCTCCGTAGGCAATCTCTTTGTTGTAACTGAAGAATGTGGCTCGGGTATATAGGAAGGGCCTCTCTTTGGTAGCGTAGTTTTAAACAGCAAGAAGCCAACTAGGTATTCATACCGCCATTCCGCTGTTGTATAAGTATTGTCTCTCTGGCATGGTTAGAGACTCGCCGTAGCCATCAGAGTCATCGGAGTCTAGCTCATCTTCCGCGACATAACCCGATGTCCGTCTTCTACGTGGAGTTCTCTCACGTGCCGTACTCTCATGAGCCTCGACAGGTGTCCGGCTGAGAAAGAATCCGATAGTAATGTAGATTCCGCAGAGTAGCCCGACGACCACCCAGGAGACCAATAGGACGACCGTAAATTCTTCGATGGCAGACATGATTGTTTGATTTTGTACGGCGTAGCCTCCTTGATAGATTTGGAGAAGTTGAAATTAGGTATCCTGATCTTCGATGAAGATGGAAGTGGCACTATTGGGATTACTCTACTATTTTCCATGCACACGGGGGTCCTACAATGTAGCGTTTCTCTATTTATACGGTATTTTGAACAGGTATCTCCGACGGATGATATTAGACTCGAAGCTTTTGAATATGGTTTGCAACTTTGTAGCCTCTCATACTCTAAGCAGTACTAGGCTCGCATTATGTATAGAGGAGGCTGGTTTTGAGCCCAAGGCATTCATAGCTACCTGTCTAGGCCATGATACCTAGCTTCAGAAAGGAGTTTGTTGGGTCAGTGGTATTCCTAGGATCAAGGACATTAAAAGTTGAGATGGAAAATGGTAGTTTCTTCAACTCCAGTGTCATAAACAGTCCCTCCTAGATACATATTGATGCGACTGTTTACCAAACCTCTACAAGTTTTTGTAGTACGATCTCGATTGAGGTTTTGCCTAGAACGTGACCAATCTTAGTTGCTATAACTTGACAATTTGGCGTTAAGCTTCATTCATTTCGAGTTTAAGGTTATAGGAAACTTACTAATAAAGATGATTTTTAATTTTAGTTCCCCAGTGGAGTTGAAGAGGCTAAAATAAAAGCACGGAAGATGGCAGTCACGCTTGAACTTGAGAAAGAGCGCAGGTTTGGCGTTCCAGACCTTCTGTCTTACTTTACATAATCCATCCAAAGCAGGCTGGCAATAAGTCAAAATTAAGTTTTAGTGGGACACATAGTTCAAAAAGAGAATAGGAGAATGAGCAGCCACCTAACTTAGACGCCTGAAACTTAGTCCTATAACTCAAGGCCCTTACTCTGATTGTATAGACTATTAAATGTTACACAGCCAAGGAAAAGAGGCGATGGTAGACTAATCGCTAGTATTCTAGAGGCCTCATCTAGCATGCAAGAGACGGTACGGACAAGAATATGTCAGGTAACTTAACTACCAAAGTCTAGAAATAGGAGCAATATTAGTTCCCCGAAGCAATCAAGAATAGGCAGTCTGACCAGATGCAACGATCCGATAGATCATGCAAGCTGAATGCACTCGCGTTTTGACCCTATGTAGACGCAGCTCTGTGGCGTTACTAGAGCTATAGCTCTGCGACAAGAAGATGTGATTATCGATTCCCCTGTCTCAACGCACTCATGTTCATTGTCTTGGACCAATAGAAGTTTGATACGTACTTGGATACTTACGTAAGCATAAATATGCACAAATATTTCCCCGTGTCCGTACATATATCGAGTTGGAACGCGCAAGCAGCTTCACCATTTACAATCCTGGTATCAGATCTCGGATGCTGCGGCCACCACGTTATCCGCTGTCACCAAGCCTCACAAGGGGTGACGACGTCTCGGCATCATGGTGATCAGCACATGGCATCACAATATTCATAAGTTTTTGTTCGAATGCAATACACTATGTTGATGACGTAGAGCGGAGTGGCTTGGCTTTGAGATTTAGAATTGTGCAAGTGTGTAAGTGTAAGTACTAGCAGTACTACGACAGACAAGACACTAACCATTATGAAAGTTTGGCCCTTTATTAGTTTGTACGTACACTTTATTGAGATGTGAGTTGTAAAAATTAGGTTGAAGGGTCTTGCCGGGGATGGGGAGTTCGGAAGGAACTTGTGAGGTGGAATTTTAGGCTATTCGGCAGAGCTAGTCTAGTTTGGGCAATTAGCTATTCCAATAGCTTCGTCAGTGTCGTCATGGTGCCCCACCCAACGCGGGCACGAGCCCCACCCTTTGAACGAATGTTTCTTCTTAATGATGATGAATAACTCTGAAGGCTTCACCTCTTTTTCCTAGGTGCATTCATCTCACCGTCTTCGATTCTGTCCTTTTCGATATCTACAATAATTCTTTCGGTTACTATCACGATTTGCGACAATCCTATCCATACTCTTCTAATCTTAATACCTATCTGGATTCTGCAGGGCTAGCAAAGAAACCTGACGAATCGATACCGCCAGAATCAGCCCAGCTGGCTTTGACGCCAAAAGCCATCTTCCGGATTCGTATCTGAGACATTTAAATCTAAGAGTCACTGTCTTAGCCCTAGTGTCTGGAAAAGGAACACTGTCTTGCCAAAACTTGTATGTTTCCCACCTGGTACCTCCCTAGTCAATTTATTGTGCCCGCTCCCCTATCGAGGTCAAGGTCAATCTTTTTGAAAGTTTGCGATCTGGAATCTAATCTTTTCGATAGCTAGCTCGAGAGATCTACCTATCTGAATAACATCGAGTCATCTAAACGCAGAAACACCTGGTCCGGTCTGACTGACCGACATCATCCAAAATGGCGCGCGCCAACACGTACCTCGCGCCCCTCTCCGTCATCTTCCTCGCCGGCTCAATCGTGATGCTCTTCTTCATAATCCTCTCTGCCGTCACAACCACATCGCCTCTCAGCCAAACATACTTCCTCTCAGCCTCCACTGATGGAATCACCGGCGCCCGCCGTATAACGCAATGGGCCTACTTCTACATCTGCGGCGAAGGCAATACTGACTGTAGCCCCGCATGGCCGGCTCCCCCCTTAGGATGGGCCTGGTCCGCCAACCCGTCTAATGCACCTGATGTCCTGGTGGGCACCCACGGCGGTGACACTACGAGTTTCTACTACTACTATATGTGGAGGTTCGGCTGGGCTTTCTACCTGATCACGCTCGTATTCTCCGTCCTGGCCTTCTTCTCTGGCTTTGTTGCGTGCTGCGGACGCTTGGGATCTGCGATTGCAGGCCTGATGGCTCTCATTGCGCTCTTCTTCCACACTATTGCGACGTCGATGATGACGGCTGTCTTCGTCAGGATGCGCAACGCGTTCATCGCTAGCGGCCGTGACGCTCATCTGGGTCGGTACGCTTTCGGATTCGCCTGGGGAAGTTGGACTGCGTTACTGATTGCTACGATACTCTTCTGCATTGGTACCCGCGGCGGAGATAATACCTATGGTGGCCGCAGATGGGGACGTCAAAGAAGCGTGCGGAGTCGACGAAGCTACGACCTGGGTGGTCGAAGAGTTAAGGACGAGTATGCTTGAGTTTGAGTTCGAGCTTGAGGCCGAGACTGGGACAGGGGAGACAGAAGAAGTACGGAAACCATAATTTTGTCGTTGGGGAGGGAAGTAGGATAAGGAAACAACGCTTTACGCGAGCAAATTGTACTAAATGACAGCAAGCCGGGAATTGGCACACCACTTTACGCCTCTAGCGCCATGCGATGCTTGATATAATGGATAATGATGATAATGACGATCGAAGGAGATCTTCTATCAAGGTACCGCACGCTAGGCGAGAAGAATTGTGATCTTCAGGAATGGGGGAATTGTAATAATTCAAGACATCAAAGTTGTAACCTATGGTTAGGCTTACCCAATCGTTAGTTAGATATTTTAATATCTGACCAGATGAACTTCTATTTTCATGAATGGACTTGAATGAGCGACTACGACTCGCCTCCTTATTAGGTAGATTACGCAGTCCTAGGGATGTCGAAAAGCCTGTTATAATCATTGTACGAAATCTCTTACTCCCTCGTCCTATTTCCTCGGTGTAATTTTCCATAGTGTTTTCTACCTCTGTTGCCTTAGTTGCTTTGCACTAGCAACTACATATCTTCCAAAATTAGAGGGCCATTGTCATCTACGACCTCCTGAATCTTGCCTCTTGGGAGAGTGGCATGATGCAAGGGACAAAGTGAAATTCAGATTTTGGTGAAACTAGGTACTTTAGGTAGGTTACTAATAGATTATTAGGTGATTATATATTAGGCATTAGGTAGAAAGCGTCCTACCGAAAATATTAAGCTCCAGACTTCTGTCCCATCCAGCTACCGTCCTAGACAAACTGGCTTTGATTGGAAGACAGGTACATAAAAGGGGCCATCATCCTGTTATCCTCAAGATAGCC